>PNEQ01041667.1:0-26585 GCA_003012365.1 Medauroidea extradentata
TATGTGACCGTCAGAAGACAAGGCGCACTTAGACACTGGGAGCCGGTGTTCATAGGAACAAGTAGCAAGCCACCCTATGTCGAGCTCTTCACGTGGGAGGGCCAGCTGGACCGCAGGGTACAGGTATGTGACCGTTAGAAGACAAAGTGCACTCAAACACTGATTTTATACATTAAGATACTGTATAAATAGAAAAAATAACAAAAGCCTTTAGACCGATGAATATTATCTCGTTTTTGAACTATAAAATTAAGTTTTGATATCTCTTCCAATTTCATAGTTTTAAACCTGCAAGGAATATCTCACCTCCGATACAGGTGCTAATGAGGTTGACTGTGGTGCTGTTCTGTCACAAATTATAGGAAGATAGTTAGAGTCAGCCGAAGTATTTGGGCAAGGTTGTTCTCACCAAGTCATTCAACCGTAGGACTAGCAAACTCGCTGACGATTCCCAGGGTAAGATTAGTCACATGTAGACATAATCACTGCATCGCGTGTGCCATATTTGCCTCTCACTCTTTTTTATCTGCATTATGTACCAACCTCACACACTGATAATCCCAAACATCCACAAACTTTACAAAATCTAAACCCTAAACATAGGTAATTCATGTGCCTAACAGAAACTGCTATGTGACTCGTAGAGAGCTTTTCCCACTTTCATGATTTGCAATGGATAAAACTATTTTTAAAACACGCAGATCATGTTTCATTAAGACGGTCACTTAATTTCAAAATACCGTAAAATCAAATCGCATTATGGATAAAATAACATACCATTTATAAGGTTTTTAAATACAGCACAGACCAGGACGCCTTCACAAGTGTGGATATGTCCTTTCATGAAAGTCCTATAAGTCATGTTTTTGACATTGTGAAAGGCAAGATGTACTAACAGGGTGTTGCTAACTGCACAAAGTACAAGGTTCCAAGAATACGAAACAAAGAAAAATAGATGAATGACACCACTCTGGGCCTTTTACTGATGTGAAAGTAGAATTCATTTGACCGAACTGGGAGGATACGTCCAGTCTTGAGGCTATAGTCAAAACTTGTTGGGAACAGTGTTATCTCTTATTATCCTTGTATACAGTATGTTGTACATGAAGGTGTAATGTAACGGTGGAAAACAAATACTATATCAAATGGTGGTGTCAAATTGAAGAGTCTCGGAAGTACTGAAGGAACTGTGTGACACGGCAGTCGGCGGACATTGCTGCTTTAACAAGTGTAATCTTAGGATAGCCGCATAGTTACCACAGTAGTAAATACACATTTTACAGTTGATTGTTGTAAAACTAACCTTCACGTTATCATAAATCCAGTATTAATCTTCACTTTCACATACATTGATACTGTAATTGTGTTATGTATGCTGGCGTTTATAGGACAGAGCTGTATCTTTTTGGTAGCCTAATATGGTGGGGTCCAGTAGGAGGCGGGAAGAGTGTACCTTCCCCTCCTTGTTGTGGCCGGCTGCAATCCTCATTCCCTCCCGAGCAAGCTTCCTTTCAATGCGGTACTTGAGTAATAAATAGAAAAACATTTAGATTTTGTATGGTACAGAAACCAAAGTTACAATTTTGTTTGAATGTAGTGATACGGTACAAGGGATATTTGTATGTACTTGAGATATAAAAGTTCGCTATGTGAACATGAGATATTAATTGGAATGTAGAATGCTGTGCTCCAGTTGGGTGGCCAGAAAACCGCACCACCCAGAGGCAGGAATGAAGCAAATTGGGAGAAATATTTAAGAGGTTGTAGACACTGCGGAAGAATAAATGGACAGATTACGTATGCCTACTTCTTCGGAAGCATGAAAGTTTTTGCGCGCCAATACCTTATCAAAAGACAAGTCGCACGCAATAGTTGGATAATAGCATGAATGAAATTTGTTGCTTTATTCGACTCAGTCATTTGAGAAGCAACGTAAGTCAATTTTCTACCGAGATGAGTTGTAGGTGTTTTAATTTTGTTCTAAGGAATCAATGGTACACTGTGTTTATTAAACGAACTCATTGTTCAGTGCCTTGTGATGCACTCGCTAATGACGCTGAATGTGATGACAATACGTGTAGGTACCTCTGTGCGAAACCATAACACAACTCATTTTGGTAGGAAACTGACTTATGTTGTTTTCCATATGACTGATTTATTTAGTATCGAACAGCCCGTGACCAAGTAAACGTAAATTTCCACATGATCGCGACAGTTGTGTGTACAGTGGCCGGACTAGGCAACAAATTATTACGTTTGTCATTCACTATTTTCTCATATCTAAATGTCAACATAATCATTTGAAAGGAACGTCGCTAAAACCTCGTTTGGTCTCACGGATGGTCGCGTGAACAACAAACAAGATTTACTGTGAACAAAATTTCATTTCAAACAGCCATATTGTGGTTTAGTGAAATTTGATGGTTTGTAATTTTTCTGATGACGTGTTACTCTGTCGCGTTGGCTTCCCAGTCGACCTACGAGGACGTGGACGTGCGCACGTGATACTTGGCATTTGAGTCTAGGCACTTACTCGGTGAAGCCGCTTCAGCGAGTCTGTGCTTGCGTCAATACTTAGCCGCAAGCGCGCACGTTACGTGCCACTTATTAACCTAACAAAACCGTCCTTTAACTCAGTGAGCAGAATTTTTGGTAATTTAAACTAACGTAAACTAATAGAAACTTATTCGAATTAACTGTCACAGGAGACGGGGAAAAGAAGTGGGAAAGTCTGATTTCTGACAGACGCGGTTAAAAACACTCATGGACTCCCGCGCTACATCGTCAAATGTTCAAATGCTCACTCACTGGAGCAGATGACAATAAACAAGTAACTGGGGACAGAGCGTATATAGGACTGTGCAGTCCAATGTACTGGTCGTTGAACCCGCCACATATCCGGGACTCTAGTTACAAGGATAGGAATGAGCCCATCTAGTTAACGTTTTGTTAAATCACCCCATCCTTCGGTACAAAGATGGTTTCAGTCTCTGGTTTCTTTGTTTTGCGTCGTTAGAATAATTTTTTCGGTTCTAAGATAATGACTTTGTCCATTCAAAGGAAACGAATAAATGAAACTAAATATCGTAAAAGGACTGTATGGGAAACTACAGCTTTTTAGCATTGTTAAAGCGAGAGACGTGTTACCAACGGATAGTACTGGAAACACAATCTTCACATTATAATATCTTTGTTTGCTATGGTGGTTATATATTTACGGGCTGAAATATTAAAATAGTAACTAAAAGATCATGTCTATATTCTAAAATTACTATACATTTCAATTTACAAATAACGGTATGTAAAACCAAAATCACCCATAGAGCAATATGCTACTGTAGAAGAAACAGCACTCATATGACGTGAATTGAAAAAAAATTAACACGTCTCGTGTTTTTTCTTATGACTTTCCTAGATTGTTCTTGAACAATATTTTATGAATCTGCAAGTAGCCTATGGTAGACAAGGCCACGTCTGTTTTCATACTAAACCGCCTCTGCAGATGACGTTTTACTGTTTATTAACTTCTGAATGTGGTGTTTTAATATTGTGTTATAGGGCCATGAACTTTTCGCGAAAAGAAATATGCCTCAGGTGTTTCAGTTCCTTTTGTGAACATCTGTAATTATTCTGCTGCATAGTTAGTAACTGTATATTTCAACTCTCGCGTGTCTTGGGATTCTACCCGCAAATAACAGTCGTATGAAGTTGCAACAACCTATAACTGTGATCGACCCAGTCAAATGAGAGACGTCACTTCACAAAGGCACGCAGCCAATAAACATGGAGCAGAACTGCAGATGTGGACATAAGGCACTGAAACAAAGTGGCGCAAAATTTATTTTCGCGAAAAGTTCATTGCCCTACTTATAACTTTGAAAGCGTGTGTTGAATTGACAAATTGTAAGTTTTGAGACGAAAGTTAATTATATATATATATATATATATATATATATATATATATATATATATATATATATTACTTGTGACCCTTAGTAGATTAGCATCTTATTATATAGTTAATTTTTGTATCTTCCTTGAGTTAAAAATTACTGTGTGTGATTTAATACTTAAGTAGATATATTTACTTCTAATTTGGTTGTCCCAAAAATATCTCGAAACCACAGTGTTTAATACAGGCATAAACTTGCATAAATTAAGTTGTATAGTGACTACTCTTCCTGTAGTTTGATTTTTTTGATACTAATGGCGTATTACCAGTCATACAAAAACTGACATTTGGACGCCCTCGAAGTAGACATTTTCTACCTCATTATATTCACTTCAACATTTTTCTATTTTAGAAATCTTTCAACCACTCGTTTATTTTCTCCCTCTTCGTTCGTACATTTCCTTTCCTCGTGTTCCTTATTTCCTCTTTATTCTCTCCCTTCACACAGTGTGATGTCGTGGTGAATAGTCGGTGACGTTCCATGTGGCGTATCATATTAATTATATGATAGTAGCTAGCCGAGGCATATTCACGGACTTAACTGTCAGACATCGGAGGTACCGATTGAATCACCTCGTCTGGTTTCGACCTCAGGACTTTGTCATTGGAGGTGTGACACAAGACTCTCGAGGAAGTACATGTGAAGATCTACTGACTACATTTCTGGAATATGTTGAGAATTGGTGCCACGTGGGTGATGTGTGTGCTGCGAGGAAAGGTCAGATGACTGAGAAAAAGAAGACACCTTCAAAGATGCATCTAAAGAGCACCACTTGAAAGGATGGCTGTTGATAGATGTCATTGTATCGTTATCCCCTGCTAACAAATAAGAGGGGGGAAATATAATGGACCCCTCAAGTGAATTTCAATGAGAACATCCACACTACGTGCATATAAAAATAAATCGATGTGTATTGAAATTTTTAAATTTGAAATCGATTCAAGGTAACTACAGCTACTTAAAGTTCGCGCTTTTAAAACGCCCGCGGAAACATGCGGTGATGTTACAAGCCATAGTACATACGGAGCCTTGGCAAGCTAACTGACTGCTGTCGCACTCCGGCGG
This sequence comes from Medauroidea extradentata, assembly GCA_003012365.1. Taxonomy (NCBI): domain Eukaryota; kingdom Metazoa; phylum Arthropoda; class Insecta; order Phasmatodea; family Phasmatidae; genus Medauroidea; species Medauroidea extradentata. Next base: position 5,019 of record PNEQ01041667.1, read on the forward strand.
AATGCCAGACTACGCTTGGTCTATAAAAAACTATTTTTAAGTCTGTTACGGTGGTTCGTTTGGTTATACGTGTGTATTCACTCATAAAATGTAACAAATGTTACATTTCAAAGGTATTCGAGTCGGAGGTTATACAACAGTTCAATGTAATGCACATTGTTATATCGCACAATATCAGAGCAATATCCGAGCACCGTAATATGCAATAATGCATTAAATAAACTTGTCCACTGGTGCAAACCATTACTATATTTAATTATTTAATACCCATGTATTTACTTTACAATAGAACCACCCCAAGTGTCGGCCACGATGGTGCAATGGTTACTCTCTGGGCTGATATTGGAAAACTTAAGTGAGTTCAATAATCTCTCGTGTTAGTATTGTTACAAGTTTGAGGAGCACAAACTTTACATGTGGGCAATTCCCATGAGTTCTTTTGGGATAGAGGTCTTATAATTATAAATAAAAGAGTTCAATTAAGAACTGGATTTAATAGCTCACAAAGCTACGAAATACACAAAACAGTAATCAACTATAACTCACACAACACAATTAATAACGCACACAATTACTACTGTGCCACAGAACGTTAATTAACTTTGACAATTAAAGCACATGAATATTTACCAGTAATCAATTAAAGATAACAAATCACAATAAAAGTTCAGTCATATATCCAATCAACAGTTACTCTCAAATAATGACAATTTACAACCTTGACAGTCCTAAGGGAGGATGGCTCACCATGTACAGTGCAGCACCCAGAGTGCACCGCTGTCTTCACTCTTGAAGTCTTCGGTTCGACTCCCGTCGCACACCTCTTCTTCACCTGTCGACCCGCAGCAGAAGCCCTCTTGTCTCAGTACTGCTCCGAAGGTATGTGCCTGTAGCCTCGCAGTAGACCCCGACGTCCCCAAGACGTCTTCCTGACATCACCAAGATGTCGTCCTGACATTACCAAGATGCCCTCACAAGCCTCTGCACAAGCTTAGCACCTCCTCCGAGCAGGACCAATAGCGAACTCTCGAAGCACTTCTTCTTTCGAATCACCAGGTAGACAGTCTGCTCAAGTAGCCAGTTACTGCCCTCCTCGACACAACACCGTCAGTGTTGTGCTCCACAGCTCACCACCTCTGCAGCACTCCTACACAACATCACAAGTGTTGTTCATCCTTCCTGCAGCCCGCTGGCATCACACAGCCTCGACACCGACCACTGCCGTCGTGCTGCCATCCTCGGGACGCCATACCTCGTCAGCTCAGTCGTGCCGACACACAACATCTTAGTGTTGTCTGTCCCTTCTGCAGGGCGCTGATGTTACTCAGACTCGACACCTACTACCGCCGGCGTGTTGGCATCCTCAAGACGCCACACCTCGTCAGCTCCGTCGATGTTACATCAGCCTCGACGCCGTAGTGTTAGCGCCCCCAAGGTGCTCTCGGCCCGTCACTTCTCACGACGTCCATCGTCGTCCCAGTGGCAACGCCGCCCCTAAGGGCGCTGTCTCACACCACTCTCGGTCTCACTTCATCTTCACGACTCACTACTAAGACTCCACAAGACTCTTACCTCCCGACTCCACACAAGACTCTGCAATACTAGACTGACTCATGTTGCGCAGTTCCGATGCTTTTATACGGCCCCTTCAATGACGTCAATGGCTGATGAAATACGGTGATCTGAAGTCTAAAAATATACATTACCTCGGTCGTACTTGTTGATAGTCACGTATTCGCACTGGCGTCAACGGGGAAACCCAATGACGTCTCTCGGGAGATGCGACATAGCTGCGAAAACCCATGACATCACTGGTTGACTCACAGGACTGACCACCCAGCATGATGTAATGTGCCTGCTGCCCGGCCAACACGCAACACTATAATATTGTTTCTCGGATTTTGCATGGAACCATCGATTCTTTATCCAAATGTAATATCTTGTATAGTCAATAGTATTTTGTATTTCATTACGGATGTTAGGTTCATATGCAATACATACATTTAAACAGTAAATAATACTTCTGGCATATTGTGGGGTTTTGGTTTAGCGTACCGCAAAAAAAGTTACTTATGTTGTATAACAGTGTAGCATAAGCCTACTGCAGTAATGTTTACCACTAATGACGTGTTCATTACGTAATATGTGAAGTAACGAGTGATTGAACACGCACAAAATAAACACATTTAGCCTAAATGCAAGCTTAACCATATGCGACATATTATTTTAACATAGGTACGCTATCCTATTAGATCACAGAAGAAATAACTTACGCGATTCGCATTCAATTTAAATCACTGTTTCTTCCGTGCAAAAATGCCATTTGAGACATCGTATTAATATGGTTGCGAAAATAAAAATTAGATGGTTTAAAAAATGAATGAAACATTTTTCTATCAGATGCTTGTAAAACTATCTAATAGTTTTATTTGAAAAATACATGACGTACGTGGGTTTTGAACACGGGTCCTTAAAATTAGTAATTAAGTACCGCAACCAATACGCTACTCTTTACCCACTAGTTCAATGCTAGATTAAGCCTTTATATGACCAGTGCTGGCCATTATGGCTTGTGACGTGGACTAATCAAAATAAACGTTTTCGGTCGCCTGCTGCTTCCCCGAACTTTGCTTCCTTCCCATTCCTAAACTATAGTGTTTAGAAGAAATATTATTTTTGGTATCTTCATATTTCTTCATTGTTAAAATATGGCATACATTTCAATGTATTAAAAATGTTATGCAAGGGGTCCATTAGTTCAATTTAGCTCGAGACTACTTCACAAAGCGGATTGTACATATACCATTTCCAAACTACGAACCTTCACGTTTAGGAGTGTTAATCGACTGTGTAAGTTACTAAGTAGGTCATATATGTTCCGGCAACACATAGATACATTTATTAACCAACATACAACACCTTTCACAGTCGTGTACAAGTATCCCGACGATGACTGTTTCACAGGTGGTGCCAACCTCCTACCACATTATTCCCTGATATCCCTTTTCTTTAGCACTTAATTAGTGTAACATTTCTACTGTACTGCCACATTGTAGACTGACATGAAAAGAATCACTATTTTACTACTGAGGTCAGGTCGTCAGGTCTTTGTGGAGGAACTGTCTTCCTGCTCATGTGTGTTCTTCTTACCCCTGGTGTGTGGTCGAAACCTAGGAAGTCTGGAGAGGTGATCCTAGAGTCACTGTTGGCTGCTGTCTTGACTGGTGTTTCAAGGGGTTCATGCGCCTCTAGTTCGACATCCTGTGTTTCGATGGCTGTCTGTGGTGTTAGTCCTGGAACAGATTTTCCAGGGGATGCTGCCACTCGGTTTTCCTGTTGGACATCGTTGGATGATGTTGACGTGCTTATTTGTCTGAGGAATCCAGAGTTCCTTCTATATCTGCCTCGAGGGGTGTCAATTATGTACGAGCTTGTGTTTGGTACTGACTCCACTATTTTGGTGGGTACCCAGGATTTGTGAGATTCTCAGTACAGGACTGGAGTTCCAGGAGACAAAATTGGTTGACAGGAGACAAACTTGGCTGGAATATTTTGTGTTTGTTGTATGTCTTCCTGTCTGCTTGCCGGCACTTTTCCAGGTTATTTGGCACTCCCTTCACTGTGGCCGGTAGGAGAAGTTTTTCTTCTGTGAGGAGCAGTGTTTTGGTCCTCCCTCCCATCAGCCATTGTGCTGAGGAACCAAGCTTGCCTATGGGAGTGTTTCGGTGGTGTAGGAGGGCTAGCACCACCTATGAGTCTTCATCTCTGCATTTTGCCAATAAGTTCTTCGCTTCCTGGACATTAACACTCTGCCAGTCCATTTGAGCGTGGGAAATGGGGACTCGATATTCGACGGTGAAAGTGTAATTCCTTTCGGAAATTATAAAAAAAATCTCCCGAGAAGTATACTGTAGGTCCCAGTCTGCCCGGAGTTCATCTGGAATCCCATGCAATACAAACCATCTCTTAATAACCTGGATCACTTGCTCACTGGTAGTAGTTATCTGCTGCACGAAATCAAAGACTCCAGAGTAGCTATATGGTATTATAAGGTAATCCTTTCAACCCATGTGAAATAAGTCAGAGACGATATACATCCAAGGGCAATCGGGAATGTCTTCATCACTGAGAGGTTCCTTGGTTGAATTTCGTAACTTCTGGCATATAGGACATCTTTTCACATAGCCGACTACATCTTGTGTCATACCCTGTCAGAACGGTCAGAATACGTGTTCTCGAGCCAACCTTAATGTTCTTTGGATTCCCTTGTGTGCACGGTGCAGGCGGAAAAGAGCCACTGACCTCATGGAACTTGGAATCAGAGTTTGCGTTCCTTTAAAAATAACGTAATTATATATGGCAAGTTGATCTTTATATGTCCAGTATTTATAAAGTTTTTCTGGTAGTTGTGTTTGATTCTCTGGTCATCCCTTTAATATGGTGTCTCTCTAGTCCGAGATCTTCATCTGCTTTGACAGCTTCTTTGAGGTCTGACACTCGCTCTCTTGTCATTGGTATCACTACTTTTATCTCACATGTGGGATGTATTTCTAGCTCTGGCATGTTGCCACAGACTCTACTTAATGCATCTGCTATGTGTAACTCTGGTCCCTTTTTACAGGTGACCTTGGGAAGGCACGGCCTTATTTCGAATAGTATTCGTTGAAGTGTTGCTAGTGCATCCTGGAAAAGACTTTTGAAAATGGCGTCGAGTGGTTTGTGGCCCAACTCTACGAGCAAACTATGTTTACCTCATGTATATTCGTGTAATTTCTTGCACGCAACCAGTTTGGCAAGCGCTTCTTTTTTCAGTTGGCTGTAATTCAATTGTGACTTACTGTGCGACTTAGATGCATACGAAATAGGTTGGTTATCTTGGAGTAGGACAGATGCTACTGGGTTTTCATTTTCATTTCATTTATTTGCCTTCATTTGATCCCATTAAATCAAATATTGACGTGGGATATTGAAGATGTCAGACAATAATTTCAGTCACAAACATTTACAATAAAATATAGTCACTTAATAACAATACAGTCCCTTAATCAATTTAAAACAAGTACAGTATACAACATATATAGGAAACAAATGTTACTGAAGTTTTAATATTACAATTACAATCATAACACCCGTCACCATTCATACACCCAGCAACAATACAATATCGAAACAAGAACACACTATACATTAATATTCAGTATAGAAAATTTCATCAATTGAGTAAGGATCAATATGCCGAGTGATATTGAAATCATGTCATTAATTAAAATTTACATACATTTACAAAACTGTAACATATTTTCACACAGTCTCATTAGTACAATTTTATAAAATACGAAAAGCAATACAGACCCAATCAAATATTAAGATTCACTGTTATAATATTCATCAATTGAATAAAAGGCTTTGTTTAAAAGATATTTCTTTAACACCAATTTAAATTTTATTTTATTTTTCTTGCTAATGTTTCTCAACTTAGCTGGTAATTTATTGTATACCTTAATCCCAGAAAAATAAGCCCCTTTCTGTGATTTCTTCCAATGATTATTAGGTACATGTAAATTACTACTGATTCTTGTATTATGGGTATGAACTGATTGATTCATTACAAAGTATGAAGCATTATTTACCACAAAGTTTGCTATTGAATATATATATATATATATATATATATATATATATATATATATATATATATATATATATATATATATATATTGGGTTCAAAATACCCAAGCTTTTAAACTTGGGACGACATGAATCACGTCTATTTAGCCCAGCAATTATTCTTATAACTTTCTTTTGTAAACGAAAAATATGTATACTTTTAGAAGAAGTAGCCCAATATATTATACCAAAAGACATAACAGAGTGGAAAAGGGCAAAATAAACCTATTTAAGAACAGAAGTTTCTAAAAGGTAAGACAAATTACGGAATGCAAAACATGCTGAACTAAGTTTAGAAGTTATATAATCAATATGTTTAATACCATCAATGTAGCTGTCAATATGCAAACCTAAAAAACTTGTTGAAAATATTTTTTTCACATCCATATTATTTGTACCAAATGATAAATTAGGTCTACATTTAGGCTGTTTGGTTACCAAAAAGTTTAATAATCCAGTTTTTTCTGGATCCAGTATAAGCTTATTTGCACTAAACCATTTATTCAAATTGCTATAAGTAATATTCAGTTCCTCAATAAATCCAACAGATTTACTATCATGCATCAAAATACTTGTGTCATCTGCAAAAAGTATTGTTTCAACATTATGCAAAAATTACGGTAAATCATTAACATAAACCGTAACAACAAGGGTCCCAAGATGGATCCTTGAGGTAAGCCATTCTTAATTAATCCTTTTTTTGAATAAAATTCATGTCCAGAATTATTTATCTTTACATGTTGATATCTTTCAGACAAATATGAAGTGAACCACGAAAGCTCTACATCATTAATTCCATAATGATTAAGTTATTTTAAAACTAAAATGTGATGATCAACACCATCGAAGGCTTTCGTTAGATCACAGAATATTCCTGCAATATTTTCTTTTATATCTAATGAATTGAGTATAATTGAAGTTAATTTAAAGATAGGTTCATTTACTGATTTTTTAGATCGAAACCAAACTAAGATTTGTTTAACAAATTATTATGTTCTAAATATAAAGATAATCTATTAAACATAAGTTTTTCAGAAATTTTTGCAAAAGTTGAAACCAGAGTATAGGCCTATAATTTGAGACTGAAGTCATATTATGCTTTTTAAATAACTGCTTAACAACAGTGTATTTCAGACGATCTGGAAATACACCTGCTATAAAAGAATTATTAAATATATGACTCAATGGAGCACAAATAACATCGATGCAATTTTTTAGGAGAATGCTTGTAATGCCATTAAAACCTGACGAAGTCTTAGTAGGAAGAGTATATACAATTTTACATATTTCATCTGCAGTTATTATACCAGCATTAAATTTTTAACTACATTTAGGCAAATTGGATATTAAGTATATCATAGGATCATTATTAGATATATTTTTGGTTTGTATAACATCAGCTATTGAGAGAAAATACGTGTTGAACTGATTCGCTACTTCTACTGGATAATGTAATAAGTTGTTGTTTATTTTTAAAGTGATAGAAGTATTTGAACTTCCCTTTATCGTTTTTCCAGTTTGCGTTTTTATTATTTGTCATGTTGTTTTTACTTTGTTGGAAGAATTGCAAACTAAGTTTTGATAATACAACTGTTTAGCCTTTGTAACGACTTTAGTTAGTATTTTACAATATTGTTTATATTGTACATTAATTGCTTCATTTTTAGAAAGTCTATGTAGTAAATACAATTTTTTTTTCCTTTTGCATGATATCTTTATACCCTTAGTTTTCCAACTATTTTATTAACTTCATTTATTGCAATGTACTTAGAGGGAAAACTCTCTTGAAATTTTCTAAGAAATGGAGTGTGGAATGTATTGAATTTTGTATTAATATCCAAACAATCATAAACTTCTGTCCAATTTTCCTTCTCTAAGTTTTGTCTAAAAGCTTTCATAGTACTATAATTTATTATCTTTATATGTTTATATACTTTGTTTACTTTTGTTATTAAAAATAATTGCAAGTTACTCAAGGTAATTATTTGGGCATCATGGTCGGACAATGCATTAAAAAAGGCTGTATTTTGTAGTAACCTATATTCTATGATTCAATAAAAATATTGTCTGTTGCTGTAGCTGAGTTCTTATAGATTCTAGTAGGAAACTTAACTGTAGGAAATAAATTAAAAATCTGTAATACAGAAGTTAAGTTTTTGTTTATAAACACCTCCAATTAAAACAATTATATTAAAGTCACCACATATTATCAATTCCTTGTTTTGGCTTGTTGTTTTTAAAACAACATTTTCTAGGCAGTTCATAAAATTTAAAAAGTCAGCAGAAGGCGATCTATATATGACTAAGATTATTGCTTTTTTGTTTTTTAATGATGTAACCACACCAGCACATTCAAAATCCTTTTCTAAACAAACATCTATATCAACCTTCCTACTAATGAATGTTGATTTAATATAAACACACACACCTCCCCCAGTTGTCATACTTCTGCAGTAATAGGAAACAAGCTTGTAACCAGGAATTATAATTTGTTTTAATTGGGGTGTTTTTAAATAATGTTCTGTTAAACAAATAATATCAACGCTATGATTATTTTCAGATTCAAAATTTGTAAGTGCCTCTATTAAATTATCCACCTGACCATTAATACTGCGAATATTCTGATGCATAATAGTAAGAGCTCTATTTATACCTAAAACAGGTTTAGCATTAGATTTAGTAATTTTATAGTTATCAGATAAAATATTAGCTTGATTATCTATTGCAGAAGACAGAGACTCGATATTTTCCATTTGAACATTTTTAGAAGACATTGGCATGTTATTACTAAAACTAAAATCAACATTTAATGATTACTGCCAATCCAGATTATTTTGATTACTCCCATTATCTAGACTGGCAAAATGTATGTTTCCCCTTCATTTTGTTAACATTATCAATTTTAGTACAAGGTACATAATTTTTTTATTTTTTCAGCATTTTCCCTTTTACCCTTCCCATTAAGATGCATACCATGTTTAGTGTGTGCATCTCTGGGCAGCTCACTACTTTTAACTATCTTAACATTTTTGAAATAATCACATAGTTCTTTAGTTCTGTCATTCACAGAAATGATTTCTGTACTAACACAAGACTCCATATCAAGATCATATCTGTGTGGTACATCTACCAGGATCACATTTGTGGACATTAAACATGTTAGATTTTCCTTTAAGGAACTCAAATGTATCTCCCCTTCATTTTTAGCGACATCATTTGTACCTCCTATAAGAACTACAGTGTCTGTAATTGTAAAATGTTCACAAATATCTGGAATTCCTTTAGAAACCTCTGACATGGATGCCCCAGGTTTGACAAATGCACATGATTCATAGTTGGTTAAATTATCTTGCACCTTCTTCACTAATCCTCGACCTTGACTATCGCTAAACATAAATACCTTGCCTTCCGAAGTCTTGCTTGGACGGAGAGGAGACACAGGCCTTTTCCTTGTTAAACAAGGTTGACTTTGATGAGCTTCATTGCTGTTAAGATCTTGAAGGATGGAAAATCTATTTGTAGTAGGTGGATCTACACTGCATGGTTGAGAAAAAGTTTGTGAGCACTCGGTTCTCTTATTCCGAACTACATTAGTCCAAGAAGTTAACTCACTATTTTCGTTCGCAGCACTGTTATCACTCGTTAATACCTGAGACTGAAGTGATTTAATCTGTTCGTAAAGAAGCTTGATAATTTCCTGTAAAGACTTGTTTTCATCACGTAACTGCGTCAGAAGCCATTTTAACTCGCTGACACACTCGTTATGATTTGAATTATTTACTTGATTTCAGCAAAAAATTTCATCATTTATGTTAGTTGTAGCAAATATATTTCCATTAAGTTGTGCAACATGTGTTACTTCTTCTTCTCTTTGTATTTCCTTATTAAAATCAATTAAATACGACCTTATATCACACACACCTTCCGCCATGTTCGCTCGGAAACACTTGAAGAAGGTGGTTTTCACTAGTTAGCTGCTGCATACGTCTCCGCTGCACTGCTCGCATCAACTGAGAGTGTCACTGGTTTCCTGGTGTTATAATATTGTAGCACTGGTGGCGACTTGAGGCATTCCTTCAAGCTGTTGAACATTTCTTTCTATTTTTTCGGACCACAGCCATGCTATGTCTTTTCCTAGCAGCTGTATGAGTTGGGCTGACCGTTCTGACACTTTTGGAATTAATTTGGATAATTTATCATTTCTAATCATGTTTGTAGTTTTCCCACTGTAACAGGTCTTATTGTGTTTTCTATAACTGTTACCTTCTATGGCTCTGGTAACTTTCCTTCTCTCAATATTATGTGTTCCAGGAACTTAATATGCTCTTTAAAGGCATCCTTAAACAAGCACATCTGCCCAGGATGTGGTGAAATTGAGGTACCTGGATGTTCTGTCAGTTACCTCAACTTGCCAAAATCTTTTTGTGCAGTCTAAGAGGGTGAAATGTCTTGACCCATGGAGGCGTGTCGCTTTTCACTCTATTGCCTGTAGTGGGAAATGACGTATTTTCGGGTTTTTATTTGTGCCAGATGGGTCAATGCATATTCTGACTTTGCCATTCTTGCAAACTACTACCATTGAAGATACATAAAGGGTAGATTCTGTGATTCGCGCAATTATTCCATTGGCTACCATGCTATCGAGTTATTTTATCACATAATCTCTGATAGGATATGGCACCTCACGGGTGTATAGATTTTCAGGTTAGGTTCTTCCACTAGATCTATATCATACACATATCCTTTCAAGCAACCAATTCCATCGAATAAGGAATCAATTGTGTCTATTGTTTCAAGTTGTTTCATGAAGCCAAGAGCTTCACTAGACTCCCGTCCTAGTATGAACCGAAACCCATTATCAATTACCACAAATGCCACTACCAAGCATTTGTTGCTGTTGGTCTTCAGAGTAATCTGTGCCTCCCCTCACACCAGAATGGAGTTCTTACTTAATGATACTGGATATCTGGTTTATTATGGGAAGATTTGACTGGAGTAGCACATCAGAGCAACATGTTGAGCTACGAGAATATAATCATGCAGCAGATGCACGGGATGCCTTAGTGTTTTGCATATGGGTGGATACACATTCTCCTTGGTGCGAAATAGACTGTCTCCATTCCATTGATTCTGGTATTGTTGGGGATGATAACATTAACTGTCACTGTTTTTGCGGCTATGAAGAGTATTGTAGGTATGTAATAACTCGGCATTGCATAGCTGTCAAGAAAGAGCAGGGATGAATACCAGTAGCAGTAATGAGTCAAAGTGTTACCATACGGAAATTAATTGTTCCCGTCTGTCTCCAACACTGGTGTATGCTCATTGGATTTGCCATCCATCACCAAGGTGGCGATTTTATGGAGTATATTATGTATGAACTCGCATCAAGGCCACCCTCTTTGTTTGATGAGGTATCAGTCCTAAAAACAGCCAAGTTTACGCTGCTGCAGGTCTTAACTTCCCATATCTGCACAAACAGGATAAATGAAGCAGCCACAATATTCATTGATGGTGATTATCTTCTACATGAATTTGTCTGGGATCACCCACGAACATATGGTGAAATCGTTCATTCTTACCTGCAGTATGTTGTGAAACATTATTAGTCCAGAGCTATTGTAGTGTTCGAAGGGTAAGGAAATGGAGAAAGTATTACAACCAAATTAGACGAAAGGAATCACAGTGCATCAAAGAGGTGCTCAATAATTTTTGAATTTGATAAGAACACAGCTGTCACAACTTCACAAAAGGATTTCCTCAGTTACATTCACAACAAATCACAACTCATCATTTTTCTCTCGGAGAGCTTTGAACATGCAGGACTCACTGTTCTCCAGGCACCTGCAGCTGCAGACTCACTGATTATGGAAACTGTCCTGGGAAATTATGTCAGTGACAAACAAGTTGTTGTAACTAATGATACTGATATCACCATTATCCTGATTGTAAGAGCCAAAGAAAACACCTTCATCAGTGTTCACAGCCTCAGAAAAGAATACTGTAACAGCAAAATTGTTTAACATCTGTGAAATTCAAAAACAACTCGGATACACCAATAATTGTTTATGTGCAGTCACAGGTTGTGACACCACTTCTGCCATTTTCCGTAAAGGTAAGAACAAAGCTTGTAAGCTTTTGGAACGAAATTCACATCTCCGGAATATTTTTTCCATATTTAGTAACCCATCTGCTACAGCAGAAGAAGTCACTGCTGCTGGCGAGGAATACATTATCAGTATGTACACTACAGAAAAAGTATCTACCCTGAATGAATTTCGTGGGCATCTGTATGATTGAACTGTGGCCCGAAAAGCTGTAACAGCTACCTTCAAGCTAGCGAACCTGCCTCCGCCAAGAACTGCGGCCTTACAACACTCGTGCAGGACCTATTTGCAGGTACGATGATTTGCGTTATATTGATATATAAATACAGCAATTTTTATTGGTAAAACTTGTCAACTAATCTTAATTTGACTGTGCATTGCAGGTCCAGGATTCGCTGGGCAATCATCTTGAGGCGTGAGGTTCAACAGGCACTTCATCCGATCACCAGTTACTTTCCACCAGCTCCCGATGAACTTCTACATCTCATTTCATGTCCATATATAGCTTAGTGTGGATCAAAGTACCCCTGCTGCGTTGCTAACCTTCCGTTATCTATTACCTGCACTTGCTGTAGGGGTAGAAGATGTTGGACTTGGAATGTACCTGAAGATATCAATAACAACCTAGATCATGTGTAGTTCGCAGAGTTATGTGAACAAAACCTATATTTAGGTGTATTGTGCCTTGTTATTTGACATTTACTATGGTGCCAATAATTGATTTGTTACGTGCACGATATTACAAAGATAAACCCGCATTCTAGATATCTGTGCAATATAGTACATCGTACGAGATGTTGTGTTTTGAGAAGCAAGAGCATGCATGAAGTTAATATTCTTACTGCAGTAAATAATTGAACAAAATATATACTATTTACACAGTGTAGCAATGCTTGCCACATGTCCTGTTATTATCAATGGCCTCTTTAGAATCACCAAAAGAGGAACACTGACGGGGGAAATTGTCACTCAAACTTCCATCCCACTCTTATGTATTACTGCAGGCTTGTACTTGAGCAATAATATCCGGTAATCGTTTGTCACAGAGCAGTGTGTGGTACACCGTTCATCAGTTCAAATCTTAAGGAATTTCATTTAACATTATAACTTTTTCTTGCTGGCACATTTTTTCACCTACGCCTATTGATAGTTTTTCTTTCGTAAATTCTATGATTTTTGGAGAATTGTCAAAGTTCCATCGAATAAATCTTTGGCTTCAAGAATTTTTTATCACTTTTCTTTATATATATATATATATATATATATATATATATATATATATATATATATATATATGCCTTTTTTGTAGTCCGCTGGTTAATTTAAATCGATCCCGGTGGATGTGAGTTCATGCAAATAGTTTCTGCAGGTACATTTGCGTCCTTGTGCCATTTAAGGTGACTTATGACATTCTTGTACGAAAAAAAATTATGACACCAACATGGGAAAATAGGAGAATTTCAGTATGTTATTTAGTAAGATCTCTAATATTATTGACCAAATTTTCAGATTTACCTTATTGTTCTCGAGTTGAAAACCTAAAATTCCTGGGCTATTACAAATGTAACCACACTGAGCCACAAATATTTCAAATGTAACACTTCTTAACAGATACCAATTACATTATGTTTGTGTATGTGCAGGCTTTCGAGCTATGTGCTCTTTGCTACGAGTTCCGTGTGCTGGACAACGCTTTCATGGTGCACAGGCCAGGCGTGAAGACGTTCAAAAAGGAAAGAGACAGAAGTGTGTACGTTCATCAAACCAAGAATATGGCACACAGTAAAGTAATTCCAGAACTCAAGAGAAAGTACCCAGTCAGCAAACATTGCCACATCTGATCCCATGACCATAACTTCTATCACTCTTGCCTTAAAAGTCTCATCACATACTGCAATATTCCCGTAATTGGTACCTTACATCCAAACTATATGTGTAAGCCACATGGCTTCTAAGAAATGGTCCAAAATCTATTTTTATTCAATTTATTATTTAGAATTTAGTTTACTTTAAAACAAAAGTTATTACGTACATCAGAGGTAAAGTCTTTATAGCTGTGTAATATCCACATCAATATTATAAATGCGAATGAGTGTTCGTTTGTTTGTTGTTACGCTTTCATGTGTGAACCACTCAACCAATTTGAACGAAAATTGGTACAGATATAGATTGGACTTTGAAGAAGGCTATAGGCTACTTTCTATTGCGATTATAAAACTTGAAGGGGGTGAAATAGTGGATGAAAGTTTGTATAGGTCTACCAACTAATTCCCGCAACAATAAAAATTCCCGCAATAATGAAAATCCCCACAACAATGAAAAAGTGTTTCTCTTGTGGCATATTTTCGAGTGCAAAATTTTATGCGAGCAAAGCCGCGGGTTAAAGCTATCTAACTAATATTTTGAATGCGAATGTGTGTTTGTTTGTTTGTTTGTTGCACTTCCATGCTTAAACTAATCACCATATCGTCATGTCAGGGATACAGAAAAGGAAATAGGACACCTTTTGTCAAGAAAAACAATATTGTTTCCGAAGGACAAAAAAGTATCTACTGTAATTAACTAATTTTACTAATAAAAATAACTAATTAATTAATTACTAGATAAGGCTAAATGCCCCCCATGTATAGTGTGAATCTCTGCCGAGTGATGGCAGCACTTTCCGGACTAAAAAGTTCTACATAAATAACTTCACAACCCTTGGACGGATTTTAAGTCGGCAAACGGCATTGTACACCGTAATACCATACTAATGTAGGTAATTAGGTTGCATGTCGTTTAAATTATCCAATACAGTAATTTTTGAAGAAATAATTTCAAAAACTTATTTATTTTTAAAAGTCGCCTTAGAGGAACATGGCCATTAGTTAGAAGAATTTAACCCAGTTTACAGAATTTGAATACGTCAAATAGTTTTGACGGACACAGACAAATAAGATATTCACTATACTGGGTCAAGCGCGACCAAGGCCGGCCGCGGATGAGCCCGCCAGAGCTCTCATCTATCAGCCGTTCCGCGCCGGCTTCTTTATCACCAGTGTCTGCTAGTGAGGTCAGTTTTGTGTTAGGATGCCTGGTGATTTTATACGTTATCCAAGTGTTCAAGGCTCTTATAATATTCATGCGAATTACATATGATGACTGAGAAACTGTAGCGCAGTCGGTTGGCACTCCGGTTTTCGGCGTGAAATGTTGTGGTTTTGAGTCCTGGGTAGGCATCTGAGTTAATAGGTTGGTTAGTTTGTAAACAAAATATACGTATAACCATGTCTAATTATTTGAGCTATCGACTGGACGTAGGATGCCAATGAAATAAAAATACAGGATAGTTTACGATTGCTCTGAAAAAATGGAATAAAATTACAAAGCAGGACTAGTTTCTCGGTACCTCAATTGTATTACAGACATAACATTTTGCGGAAAATATTGTTGTGGTAATACTGACAGACGAGTACAGATTTACACGCCAGTTCGTCTGTGTTCGGGCGGTAAGAAGTTCTATAGCCACTTCACTATGTTTGCAGCCTGTATGCCTGTTCGGTGTCTGATATGTTCTTTTACAACTGTCATGCGCGTATTACTTACCTAACTCACAATGTACAAATGATTCACTCGTGTTTGAACTCTCCGCAATATCTATTGGCATGTTTGATCTGTCATGTGCGTACTTGCGGTAGATTTTGGTTCACTATACACAGGAATATAAATCGCATTAAGTGTTTCAACATTTTCTGAAAGCATCCAGACACAATGGTACACTTACAAGTTTCTGAAGTGATGAATCGTGAAAATCAATATGTGTATAATATTTCGATCATACGACGCGAAATATGGATTATGTAAATTGATATTTTGTTTGCCAATAAAGAGAAGTAAAAAAATGTCAATAAAACTTGACTAATATGACGTTAGTACGATTTATCACTAAATTACATGTAAAGTAAAAATTTATAGGATTGGAAAGAGAAGTTAAGAATAACACTGGTCAAGTTGCACACGCATATGTTTGCTGTACTGATAAGTCATGCGACGACTGGGTTTGTGAGAAAGGCGGAGAAGGCGGTATAAATGCCTTAATCACTATATTTTCAAGGCCGCTGCAATTGAAACAGGATAACACACATTCTCTACCCACCCCCAACCCCTCTGGCAGCTATCCACCACGTAGCAACTTCAGCCTGAGCTAACAACCGCATGGATGTTAGACACGCCTATGAGAATGCTGCTGTAATTCTACATCTTGTTAAGGTTATATTTACTGTAAGTACAGCTATTGGTGCCACACACCTGTAAATGTATAGGCGGAAGCACAACAAGAGGCAGTGTCGTAATGTCGTTTCTAGTTAGCTGAACGAGTAATTGAATGCTCCTCCTTTATTCATAACTGAGATATATGATATGTGTGTTTACAGTTAGTAATCAGATTTATGATGGATTAGGTATATTATGCGCCGGAATGGAAAATACATACAGATTCTCTGTGAAAGGGAAAATTGTACTACGGCTGTCCTACATAAGAAGAAAACCTGATGTGAGGAAGACACTTATGGGAAAGCAAGTAATATACTAACGTTTCTTGTACTCAGGTTGTGCAGTCTTATGTATATATATATATATATATATATATATATATATATATATATATATATATATATATATATATATATGCTGTTCACGATAAAGTGATAACTAGACGTCCTCGTTACATACTTAACAAATTCATACTTATTCTTCCACAGCTTGCATGTAACGTGTACATTTTTTAGTTCACAAAATATGTGTTTGAGGAAAAGGATGACTATCATTAGTGGCATATATTCAGATCTGATGCTAGGTTGAATTTACCAATGAAATAAGTATAAGGATAGATGTATTTAGTTTTATATTCATATTACCTTTCTTTTTCTTACCGCCCAAGTGCTGATAATACAGTGTTAGAACCCAGGCTTCTAGGGATATCGTCACAAACAGCGCTGACCCAGGCACCTCTTCAAGTAGCCAACCAGTGGAGTGTAAAGCCGTGACAGGAAAAGGAGAAAGAAAGAAAAGGTTGTCTTTGACGGCAAAAAGGAAAAAAAAAATCAGTACCTTGTGGCCAAGTAAAATGGAGGATACGGGATAAAGAAATGTATGAGATTGAAGCTTACTAATTTGTCAGTATAACAATAACAATTTAGTCTTCGTGCGTATTATTTTTGTGATATTGCCAGCCTCGATAGCGAAGCCGGTAAGGCGCCGGTCTACAGTGCGAAAGGGCCCCGGTTCGAATTTGGACGGGGCATGGATGATGAGTTGTCCTTCACCTCATTTCACCCTCATCAGATCTGAAGACTTAGGGTCGTAAAAACCTCTTACCTCACCTTTTAGATGTATAGGTACCTAATGTAGCAATTTTGTAGTTATTCATTTAATTGGCTAATTACAGGAAACAAGTCTTGGTTTTATCAACACTACAAAGAGAAAATGGCTGGCAGAAACCCTCACCAATCGAGTCAATCACTGTAACTGCCCAATGCGATTCAGATTCCCGAATGCTTCCTAGCGAACATATATTTGTAAATATATGGGGAAAAATATTTCGCGATCAATGTTATTAGTGGGCCGCGGTGTCTGAGTGGTTAGATCGCTCGCCTTCTACCAAGGCGATCCGGGTTCAATCCCCGGCTACAGAATATTTAGGAATACAGAAGTGAATTAGCCGGTAGGACAGCGAACTCAGTCACATACGCCAGAAAAATGGCTTCCCCGGGAAACACCTACTGCCAATCAACGTGAGGCAGCTGCTCTGATTATCAGCAGCCAGGCCAATAGGAAACCTGCCGTAACATGCAGGAGCCAAACAGACGCAGGGCTGATCAATGGTCTCAGGAAACCAATGAGCGGTGAAGTTCACCAATATCAAACGAGCCGTCACGTCATTTCGCGTCTGTATTACAATTTATTCTGTGCCCTGGCCAGGTAAATCATGCCTTATGATATCGCCGATGGGCGGGTTTTATCTGGGTTCTCCCATTTACTCCACCCCTTCATTTCGAATATACTCTACACTAACACCATTTATGCTCATCGGCCTTCAAGACTTTTGCCTACAGTGCCGTAGAACCTATTTCACTTCATTTGCCTGTCTGTGCGTATCAGTTACGACAATTAAGTACTACATAATCAGAATAGGTAAATTGCAGGTGTAGGAACAATGTATTCTAGTATGCTAACATGAAACATTCATACAGACGTGGTAAAATATACGGACTGCATTTCCCCACATCTTGTTATAAATGTAAATTAAACCAAATAATAATATTACTAATAATTTGGCACTGGAAATTTGTTGTGATTGAGGGATGGTGCACAATAGCGGTATATTTTAGGAGGACTAAATCAAATAGTTACGTACTTCATGATAAAAAAAGACCCCTTCTGATATACTTAGGTATCCTCTGATATTGTTTCTCTTGGAGTTAGAATGGAAATTAGGAAAAATAAAACGCGTAATTGTACATTCAAACTACTAGATAAAACAAGCCAGCGAAAACTTCAAACCGGAGGAAGATGTTTATCCTATACACGTAATGAAGAACACAAGATTTTTATTAATCAATATAAATAATTTTACGTAAATACACATGTCGCGAACCCCCCTCCACAAACACTCGCCCAAATACTTTGTAACTTCATATATACATCGTATTATCAATGTCGATATTATTTTTGCTGCTGTATGTGTGGCAAAAAAGAACGGGAGGAGAAAGCAGTCTTCTGAAACAATGAACCGAACGATTATCAAATAATGCACATCATTTGTGTACTGTTATAGTAAGAAAACGTAAGTAAACACGATCCCAGAGGAACTTCGTCTGGGATTGTTTTTTTCCTTGAGTTTTGTGTTTTTTTTTTTTTTTATTTTGTAACTTTGTCTTTCAATACAAGTTTGGTCAACAAAACATGAGCAATGGCGTATGTCCACAAACCTATACATTCGAATAAAAGTTTATTTTAGTCAATTTTTTATGTTGTGTGGAACATTCTTACTGCTACTGCAGCTTGTAAGTTTAACATTCAGGTTTCTCCAGGTATTTAAATTCATTATTTTATTGTGTTTATAGGGCTCCAACATGTACATAAGGTAAATGTTTTTTTTTTTGTAAATTTGTTTACTCAAAAAAACTTCCTATAGAAGAAAATTGTTATTTCAACCAGCTGTATAATTAGTATATTTTAGGAGTGAGAAATGTTTTTTAATAGCTCCATCTTGCACCGTGGAACCCCAAAATTTCCCGGGGGAGGACTCCAGGACGCCTCGCTTTCTTTGGAGTTGGGTGTTCTTCAACAATGAAACAAATTTCAGTCCGACTTTTATGAACTGCATTCGTAAGACGCCACAAAGTGGTGCCTGTAATGACTATATATAGATATTTGTATAGTTAGATTTGAAAAAACCCAGTTTGCGTGTGTTCATCCCATGCAAAATGCAACTCATACATTGACATAGTGTATCATTTCTTAAAATAAACTAATTCTGTCACGTAATACTTCTATCTACAAAATCTGCACCGATTTATGATATTACGCATGCACACAAAAGGTAACTAGCATCTGCAAGACAAACATTTATTCCTGCGAGTCAGAAACAAAGTTGAAACGTACACAATAGCCCGGAGGAGCAGTGACGCTACC
Organism: Medauroidea extradentata; assembly: GCA_003012365.1. NCBI lineage: Eukaryota > Metazoa > Arthropoda > Insecta > Phasmatodea > Phasmatidae > Medauroidea > Medauroidea extradentata. Next base: position 24,467 of record PNEQ01041667.1, read on the forward strand.
TCTGCAGAAAACGAAACGCAAATGTCTTCGTGTTTTCCACGGTTTCCTGAGTTACCACCAGGCGAAAGCTTGGACGATACTTACTAACAATTGTGGCTTAATAACGGTAGCATAGTTGGTTTAGTTGTTGAGTGTTTCTGTCTGTAATTACCACACTGTCATACAAATGTAACACCCAGCCTTACGTATTTTCAAACAGTACTATATATCATAACAAGAGAAAGATGAAAGGATGCTTTTAACCTTGGAAGCACACCAGAGGCATTAACACTGTTATTTACGCGAAGGTATAAAATGGGGGTGGGGGCACGAATCCTGTATCGCGGCACCTTACATGTTAATATCTTATTTTTATGTTTCCGACAAAAGTATTTGACCTATTCAAAATCTGTAAATTGCGTTAAATTCGTCTAACTCATGGCCATGTTCCTGTAAGGCGACTTTTTAAAAAAACGTTGCGTTTTAGACATTATTTTTAAATCATTTCTAAATCGGATAATTTTCATGGCATGCAAACTAATTACCTAGATTAGCATGGTATTACGATGTAAAATGCCGTTTCCCGCATTAAAATCCGTTCATGGGTTGCCGAGTCTTTCTGTAGAAAAATTTGCTCATTTTGGTGCTGCCTCGTGGTGGTGACATTCTGATTTAAATAGGGACATTTAGCCTTATATACCTATTAACTATTTAACTATCAACTACCTAACTAATATTATAAATGCGAATGTGAGTTTATCATCCGACATATTAACTCGGTATTCCGTATGAGTAAAATACTTTGGAAAGAAAAAATTACTCAATCCCAATAATCTTCCGTTCATGCAGAACTAAGAAGACAAGAAAAAGCGAGGAGACAATCTGCTTTGAGAGCTGATGAAACAACTTCTCAAACACAAGAAAGGTTAGAAGACCACCGTCAAGCTTCTATGAGAGCAACTGAGATGCATCTTCAAACACGGATCTGTTTAGATGAGCAAGCTAAAAGCCAAGATACTTTAAAATCTTCTGAAACACCTCTTCAAACGCAACGCAGTTTAGAAAGACAAGCTGAATGCCAAGCTACTTTGACAGCTACTGAAACGCCTCTTCAAACTCAACTACATATAGAAAGACAAGCTCAACAACAGGAAGACATTAGATCAAGAGAAACTCCAGAACAATTGCAAGCGAGAAGAAACGTTCATGCAGAAATGTAGACCGAACGGCGACGAAATTTTATGTGTAACAATTGGTCCGTATTTATTGACTCTGGATTTCATTACGATCCTTCACCTGATTAACATAATCATTCATTAATTGCTACTGGTTCGATAAGTTGAACTTGCCAGTTTTGCGATGCTTTAAAATGGGAAGATGAGACTGCAATAATGTGCTTTTCGAATGGTAAAATCTTTCTTTCTTTACTTGGTGAACCAGAAGAGCCTCCAAAAACTCTATATTTATAGAATACAGATGAATCAAAACACTTTTTAAATAAAATCAGAAATTATAACACTTGTTTCCAAATGACATCTTTTGGAGTAGACAAAGTGATAGAAATGCCCGGTTTTTCGCCAACTTTTACTGAACAAGGCCAGATATATCATTGAATGGGTTAATTTTTCCAGCAGATAATGCACAGCAAAAATTTCTGCAAGTATATTTTATGGGTGATGAAGAAAATTAAGAAAGCCGTCGTTGTCAGTTTACTGAAGGAGACGAAAGAGATACAGTATTGAAAATTCGAAGAATTGTACATAACCCCAACATTTTGATAAATACCTGCAAAATTGTAACAGAAAACTGGCCTCAAGACGATTATAATGTCGTCATCCATGCTGATATGCTGATCAAACTCCACGTGGCAAAGATGAGGGTTATAATGCACCGACAAATGAAGTCGCTGTCTTGGTTACTGGCGACCCATGCCCTCCACGAGATTTTTTTTCCTAACCTACCCTAACTACTAAGTTATGTGTGAGGCCCGGGGAAGGAGCGGGACTAAGTGCGTCTCAGGGCTGAGCCCCATACGCCTACAAGGGGGAAGTCTCATGCAGAGGAGGCATGCATCGCGGCAGAGAGGGATTGGGCAGACATGGCCGCAATTGGGGCCATGTCTACCTCCCTGAGTGTACCT
>PNEQ01041676.1:5770-37278 GCA_003012365.1 Medauroidea extradentata
TAACCCCCTCCCATCAACCATCCTCACACCCACCTCACCCCCACCCATGCTCTACCATTCCCCCCACAACTACCTTACCACCCTTTCATACCCTCCACTCACTCCCACCAACTCAACCTTCACTCCCTTACTTTCCTGTCACAGCCTGCCCGAACTGTCAATACATTCAACCACCCAACCATATACGCATATACAACTTTCCCTACACTCAGCCCCACAATACATAATATTAAATGGCTGACTACCACACAAGTTTTATTTTATTTTCTATCATGACTCTACCTTTCCGATCATTTAATGTAATACGTTTGGAAAAATACAAAACACAAAATTAAAAATTTTAATTTTATTTACAATATATATTTATATTATATACAAACTACATAAAATCACAAGTTTCCTCTTGAATACATACAATCTTCTTAAAAATCAACTCAACCATATCATTGAAACTAAATTAAACCATGGTGCTTATTTGCAACGCAAACACCAATCCATTGTTCACTCATAAGCTATTTGCCATAACATTATAATCTTGACAACAAAATTCTCCTAACAGATGCAGCACCTATGGTTCATTGTCCTGGTTAGAGACATCGCCATCATTCTGGATGATGCTGTCCCAAGAGATATCGTTGGGTTTGAGTTCGATGGCGAAAAACATGTGGTCATAGTCAAAGGGCTCCCGGTCAACAGTGAAGACGATGTTGTCTCTCTAATGTTAATAAAGCGCTCGCCAAGACAATCGATCAGTTCATTACCAGGGGCGAAGTACTAGTAGTCATTCACAAACGAAGATGCAGTTGTCTTTACCAAAGTGGTGGTGAACATAGTCGAAGTAGTAGCTAACATAACTGAAGTGGCAGGGAACATGACCGAAGTCGTGGCGAACACGACCGAAGTGGTGACGAATGTTGACGAAGTGTTGACGAACATTGACGAAGTGCTAACGAACATGGATGAAGTGGTGACGATCATTGACGAAGTGGTGACGAACGTTAACGAACATTGCCGATCATAGCCAAAGTGGTGGTGAACATAGATGAAGCAGTGACCATCATAGCTGATGGGGCAGTGAACATTGCTGAAGTGGTAGCGAACATTGACGAAGTAGTGACGAATGTTAACGAAGTGGTGGCGAAAGTGGATGATCGGATCATCAATGTGGTCGAAGTGGTGGCGAATATAGGTGAACCATTCGTTGTCATAGTCAAAGTGGTGACGAACATCGGTGAACCACTCGCCGTCGCGGTACAAGTGGAGAAAAATCCTGGTCAACAGATCACGATCATTATCAATCAGCACACGAACTATTTCAGATCACTATTCATATTATACCATACTCGAGGATACTACCATTTCATATACTATTTCAGGCTGCTAAATGTTAGCTCTTTATATGTATACATATGTTCATATAGTGCAGTGAGGTACTCAATCACTTTCAGTTCAATTGCAGTCATTATTTTTTGACCCTACTTTTAGACATCAGTATTAGACCTCAATATTAGTCCTCACATTTCGACTTCGACTATGTTCACCACCACTTTGGTAAAGACAACTTCGTTTGTAAATGACTATGAGTACTTCGCCCCTGGTAATTAACTGATCGTTGGTCTTGGCGAGCACTTTATTAATATGAGAGAGACAACATCGTCTTCGCTGTTGACTGTGAGCACTTTGTCTATGACCACATGCTTTTCGCCATTGAACACGAACATAGCTGAAGTGGCAGCGAACATGACCGAAGTGGTGGCGAAACGACCGAAGTGGTGACGAACATTGACAAAGTGTGGTGACGAACATTGGCGAAGTGATAACGATCATGAACGAAGTGGTGACGAACATTGACGAAGTGGTGACGAACATTGACGAATTACAATTATTATTTTTAGAATAAATTTTCATTCATTGATTTAATACATTTTGAAATATTGATTATCAGTTCTTTGCACGAATCATGAGAAATAATTCATGTCAGCTGCTTTGAGAAGACATTTGGGTAATGCTGATTTTGAGACATCCACAAAAGTAATTTTGGTGAGATAAAGGATAAAAGGGAAATTTTTTGTGAATTTTGGGAAATTTTGGGGGATATTTGACGTTTTGGTTGCCTCTAGGGCGGGTTCAAAGGTATTATCCAAGATGACGGCCGTGACGAAATTCAATATGGCGGAAAAATCCTCATCGGCCGAAATCCTCACTCCGAATCCTGCACCGAAACCGTCTAAACCTATCTACTGATAGGGTGGGAACTGTTATTAATTTATATTCTTTGTTTTTTATTTTATTTTAGGTAGGGCACTGGTTTTAACCAGAGCACTGTGGATTAGCGAAGTACAGGGCGATGTGATAAAGGCGCCTATCCCTCCCATATCTCCAGTAGATATCTGAGCAGGTTAAAAACTGGGCTCAAAAAACCTTATAATTTTCTGTATGTGTGTGGTGGAAAATAGTGGAGGTGGAGGGGATGGTGATGAGGTAGCAGGTAGAAGTACCGAGGTGTTAGATTAATGATGGTAGGAGAATGGTTACATTTAATGTGATACTAGCACTGCCTATATGTGTTACGAGAAATAAATCAATCGAATGGGTGCAGCATCACTGGTGGCCAACTTGATAATCAAGTAGTAGCGTTTTTTTTACGAAGGTCGAGCTGAAGATTGCCGAGTGTACCCGATTGTGTCCGAGGTGCCTGTGCCAAGATAGCAGGTATCATGGGCTAATCTCTAGATGGTGGTTCCTTGGTGATGTAAAAATTAAAGTCACAAAATACGTATGCAATATGGCAGATGGACAAAATATTGCAGACAGCTTTCATAGTCAAGTTCTAATTACACACAAGGAGTCAAATTTCACCTGAGGTGTAAAATTACAGCCGTAATGTCATTTACATGTGACATGTCAATTAAAAGTGAGTGTCAAACTGCATGACAGGTGTCATATTACATGTGAAATGTCAGTTACGTGGGAAGTGTCGAATACACGTAAAATGGTAAATTACATAGGTCAAAGGTAAAAAAAAAGGTAAAAGATCAATGCCAAATGTAAAGTACTAAAGTCAAAGGTCAAATATCGAATTCAAATGTCAAGGAAATGTCAAAAGCCATGGTCTAGGGTCAAATGTTTTTGTTTAATTTTTGTAATTTTTAAAATTTGTCTGTTTTTTAATTATTTGTACATTATTCTTTTCGAAATTATTTAATTTTTCGGAATTTTTGGGTTTTTTCGTTTTTTATGGGGGGATTATTTGGACATTTTTAGAATTTGTACTGCCACATCTGCATATCTGACTCAACAATTTCCCTGAGATGTATTCAGCTTTAATCAGCCAATTTCATACTAATTAGGTTAACAAATATTAAAACAATTTCATTTTCCAATATTTTACGAACTTTTTTTACTGTAATAGAAAAAGACAAATTACCTATTTTTTGCTTAGCAAATTATTTGCTAGTAGTTAATATTTACACTAAACTTTTCATTTTGATGTAATTAAATATAATAATATAACACGATGCTGATCACAAAATATTACTTATCATAGATCATAGTTCATTCCAATAATAGCACATAAAACATAACATTACCTTCAAATTAGGAACTTGAAATTACTCAGTGAAAAGATTTAAGTTCCTCTAACAGGCACGAAAGCTTGCGGGAAAATGTAGACACCTCATCAACAATAACTGCTGCTTGACAAAAAGTACAAAAGAAATCATTTATCTATGTTGCATTTTTCTTGTTGAAAAATGTTATCTATATTGGTAGCTGTACTATCGGCAGCTCGGATAAACTTCGTAATTAAACATGTCGGTTAAACTTCACCATACAAATCCATAACTACACCCATTTCCACAGTCATATTTTCAATCATACATACCACAAAATCAATTTCAAAATCTACATCTAGAACTTTATACACATCTATATCTACATGTACAGGAAGATTATTATATACATTTGTGTTCCTGGTTAAACGAAATTCGGTTGTTGTGCTTCTACATCTAGTTTACCGATAGGACACATTTCACATGGGATGGAATCGACAACTGCACAAATTTCCAAGACACCTTGTCTTTGTAATTGGTGATGCTCAAATACATGCAATATTGTCTTATAAGTTATCACTGCATTTAAATGTGCAATGCTCCTTTCTTCTTAATGTTTCAAGTGTTTCGAAGTACTCTGAAAATACAGGAAGTAGGGTCGAAGTTCACATTATAATTTTGTTCCAAATTATGCATAATGAATAAATCTTGTGTGTGGTTACTCCTCGTGATTAATCATGTATATTCACTACCAATTAAATGGGCATGTTCACATGTATTACTAAACCTTATCCACATCGACAATTTCACCCACGTTGGTAACCATATCCTCGTTCGCATAAAATACCTACACACATTAACATATTTATCTAAATGCACATTTTTGTTCACAGTCAAATAAATATACACATCCAAAACCATTCCCACATAAATATACACGCTAACCTACTTCATCATGTCCTGCATCCAAATACACCCACAATCATATCCACATTCAGATACACAGCCTTATTCATACCCACGTCAGCAAAAGGATCAACATCAAAATACCCAACCATATCCTCATCTATGCCAATATTTTAATACTTATCCACATAAACATAAATATATACCGTAAAATTGAGAGAATGGGGATGCTGGGGTGAATAAGGACGAAATTTCAGATCAAATTTCCAGTACGCAGTTTTAGAACCAGAGTTCATCCTTAATGGTGGTATTATACGAAGAGTAAGTGTATTGAAATATAATTTCATTTAAAGCTAGGAATCTGCTTAAAATTTGGCCCCTATTCGCCATAGCGTTCCTATTCACGCCATTTTATAGTACATTAAAATCCTCATCCATATTCACATTAATTTCAAAGTAAGCAAGCAGTTTTTTAATATTAGATCTGAGATAGGAGCCAGGAGACAGCGAATGTGGCAACAATATTACTTCCCAATTTGCATTGCACCCTTGCTTAACTGTCAACTTGAGAATACGTCATGTTCTTGATTTCTTATTTACTATTGGTTGCCAGTCTTTGTAGTATGATTTGGCCTGTTCCAGAACAAGAGTCGGAGTGAGGCACAGTGAGGCACCACCCGCCATGATGTAATGTCACGGCCCTAGCCGCCATGTTGGATGACATTGACCTATAACTGTGACCTTGACCTTGACCATCAAATTACCAAAATTTTCCAAAATTTCGAAAATTTCTTGCAAATTAAAAAAATTATCAATAATTCCGAAATAATTCCGAAAAAAATATTACCTCCATCTTGTTTCCGTACGCGATCTTGTTCCAAAGCTTCTGAAAAATTTTCAATTTCACAATCCATTCTAACACCGCACATACTTAATACATAAATATTTAATAAAATAACTTTTTATTATATCTTTTTAATATAAAACTATTTAATAAAAAAACTTTTACATACACATTTTTTGATTCAAACCACTACCGAAACCTCTTACCCGGACGAGCTCCATCGACACACAGACTCACTCCACCACTTTTTACATGTATGTATTAAGTCACCAATCCCCTCCCCTATTATCACTTCACCTCCCCTACCATACCCAGCAAGTATTTTAATTGTCTGTTAGTCACATGATGCATTTCCCCCCCTACTTTCCCCCTCCACTAACACTCGTGTTATAACCCGCTCAAACTACTACATCACCACCACCCCCTACACCCAACTTTACCATCTATTTCTTATCCTTTGTCTAATAAATACATTTACTTTATAATTCTCTCTAAAACACATGACATCTTTGACTTCACATATCAGCTAGATGACTCTGGGAAGTAACGACCATCGAATGAGACAGCATATTTTTCTTCAATTTAAAAATTAGTCAATTTTTTTTAAATATGGTAATAATAATTTCAAAATTTTATTTAATTATTATTAATAAAAACTACTTAAACATGACTTCTTTCTTAGCTATTATCAATCGATTCCCAATAAAATCAATCAATCAAATATTAAAAAACTTTTTGATGAAATTTTTATATTATAACTACACTGACTTTACCTCCTACAGGACTTCGTCATCTACACTCGCACTCCTACTAAATTAGCTACATTTTCATTCAATTTCTGATAAAATCAGTCAATAGTAAAAAATAATAAAATAAAATGGACAGTTACATATGTAAGACTCTTCGACTACTTTCAATCATGGTGTACACAACTACATCGAAGAAACTGACATATAATTTCATATGTATACTACTTTTGCTAAACACACCACACTTACACCTCCGCACCGACCAACACCACTCCTCAACAAACGCCTCCCCCTTAAAACTCTACCCTCACTCTCCAACAGCCCTGTCAGACCCTGTCCGAACTGATCATCACACTCTTATACGAGTTGTCCAGTTCCAAAACTGGTCTTGTCCATCACCACGGAAAATAAGTTCCGAACAGTTTTGTGTAGCTTTGAAACATGCGCTGAAGTTGACGTGATGATAGTTCCCAAAACTCGTCTTATTCAATAACATAAAAACTTTGAAAAACTGCTTTCACCATATAACAAATTGGCTCGCAAATCAGTTTTTCGCGATTTGCGCAGTTTTAGTGAAAGTGGACAAGACGAGTTTTGGAACTTGACTACTCATACAGTACATATACGCAGATATGACTTCCTACCTGTTTAACGAACAATTACATATACGTAGAGGCACGAGTATTTCACGTATTGATTCTACGTCATGTTGAACGCCAAGAACTTATACTTCACAGTAACTTCTGTGATTCGGGTGCAGCCGTTTCGACACACCTATGACGACTGCAAGCCGGTAATAAATGAGGAAATAACTCGTGGGGATATCACGTGCTACTTACTTGTACGGTAAGAAGCCAATGGATAATAGACTGTGCCCAATGTGTGTATACGACTGAGAAGTCTAGGCTGCTGCCAGATGAATACGCGAAATAATCGTGCCTCTACATATACACATCTCGCAGCCATGCAAATACCATCATCCAATCTCATATCACTGGCCTGCTTTCATACCAGATCAGCTAATTCAGTTTCATATATTACTATTTTTATTTTATCTTTACTTTTTACACGAAAAAAGTATTTAAATCGTAGTATTAATTCTCGTCAATCACGCAAGTTAAATAAAATCTCTTTTTCCCCAGTCATTACATTTTATTAACATATAATATATAACAACTACTTTTAAATCAAACATCGCATCCCTTGAAAAAATATTCAGTCTTCACTTTAAAATATTCAAAGTCATGTCCATATATTGCCTGGTTAAGCAACAAAAAACCATAGTTGGGTTTTCTCATCAACTTCGCATCGTCACAATGCAATCTAAGGTCTCGTAATAGAAGCATCATCCATGCTTCGTTGACCCAGTCACATATATTGCCAGTCTTGACAAATAAGTCCCATGCGCCGTCATAGTCATTGTCATGGCGGTAGTGGTAGTTATCACCGGCGAAGATATCGCCAACAGAGGTGAAGCTACCGCAGTGCTAGTCGAAGTTGTTCAACACGAGCTCTCATCTCATCAAAACCTATTCACTGATGCAGATAAAATTCCGCTTCACTGCTACCAGTCCCACAAGTTACAGGAAATATCAAACGTAACTTGTTCTATTTTTATTTCCGAAGTGAGTTGTGGTCATAGGTAAGTTACGTTGTATATAACCTGACACAAACATATCTGATTCATACAATTTAATAAATGCCATACAGTGGTACGTGCTTCGTCCTGTTCGCTTTCCTACAATGTGTGTCTTAATACGGTACAGGTGTAGTGTCATTGCACTCCAACCATACATTTTATTTCTTAACTCAGTAATTTTCCAACTCTTCTCAAGGTTATCGAACAGAATTTTCTTTCATACTATGATGAAATGTAAGTAAGTCCTTGCTGAGTTCATTACAATATATGTATTCAGACTATCTCAGAAAGCCATCTACCTCAGTAAAAATACAATTTTATTATAAATATATGTAACATGTACAACTGTAGATACTTTAGCTTCTCAACTTTTAACATGTTCGTCGTTATCATATTCCTAATTGACTGATATACGTATTAATATACCTGAACTCGCGCCCGCACTTCTAACATCCTTAGTATAAAGTAAATCAAACAGTCTCCTTAGTAAAAAGTAAATCAAACAGTCCTTATTCATACATGTTTTTCGTCTCATACCACCTACCCTACCATGTCAACGTTTACTGTAATTCTTGTCACGGAACCAACATGGGTATCTTGAAGTCATTGACAAATATTCCGGGCTGTTCACATACGAAACAGAAGTTAATGATGGCTTCACCATTAACACATAATTCGTAGTAGGTTCAATTTTCTCGTAAGTCTATTCCATCACCGAATCTTGTTCCTTTCCAGGGAGAATATCGTGACCTGTACTTATATGATATACGTGCATACAGTCTACAGCTCTAACATCAATATGCTGTACGACACTGGTTTGTAGTACATTTACTTATTCCTAGTCTCTATACAGCGTATTAACACGCAAATGTCTTGTAGCACTGGTGTCTAGAAGGTGTTGACGTCGATTCTCACGAAGTTAAATCGTAACTATGTAACGATTACACTTTCCTTAAATGTCGACTCATAACTACAGAGAAAAGACCTTATCAAATACTAATCCGTATGCCGTTTCAAGTTGCTGCTTTGTTCAATCCAGATATCCTTGTTTTCTCACTGGTACATACTACGAATAATACTTTAAAGTCATCCATCTTCACGCACACGTACTGATTTTTTTTTCATAAACACATGCTTGCAGTAAGAACACACACGAATATTTTCTATGTTCACTGGAAGTGATGTCACCGCTTCACTATTTAAAGATCTTCTCTCCCGACGCCTACTATTCGTATACTTACTTCAGTTATAAATATAAGTTTTATAATTGTATCTTATATCCAATCCTGCATACATGTTTGTTACCTAATTGCATGTTTTATTTTCAAGTGTATTTATATATATACATTTCCCATTTCTTTACTAGCACAAAAAATTCGTTCGATAGATAAAGAAAAGCAACCCTTTGTAGTTCGTGTCTTGACTCTGTATTTTGTCTCGTCATGCAAACCAAGATACTAAATTTTTCTCACCTTAAATTACGTCTACGTTTTACTTTATGAAAATACATCTCGCCTCTTACCGAAAGACATATCTGTAAAAGGTTACGGTACAGCCAGTAGCTTGTAACATTCTTCGTTCGTAGGATAAGGTTCCATTAGTTAGAGTTATTATCATTCAAGATGGAAGATCTCGTCCAGTATAGACGATCATTTTTCATTATCAACAGACATCATATACGATGCACAACGTGTATGTAAAATACATTATACTAAGAAGCGAGAGCAAAAATGGTTATGTGTAAAGCTACAGGTCTTTTCTTCATTCACTTTTGTACATAGTAGGTACACTTGAAACAAATTTCATTATTTCATATCGTTAAGAGTTTCTTCCATATGTATTAAAATTCTAAAACGTCGTTATTTCCTTTCAATTTCCTTACTCACAGTCAAACTAAAGCCTAACAATTCTTCCAGCGCTAAAGATTTCGATGTTGGTCGCTAACTAAAATTTGTCTCTCTCCCTAAACATTCCTTACGATTCCATACGTAAAAAATTATATAAACCTACTTACACTAACCAACAATGTATAACTTATATACAGAACAGATATTTCTGCGTTGCTCGTCTTAACTATACACGACCCCTCCTTTCTACCCTACATATCGAAGTCAGAATAAAATTTAATTTTCATGAAAGTAATTACATTACAACAAAAAACGCAAGAAGAGTCTTCAGTATTTTTTTTCTATTTAAACATAATATATATACGAGCAAAGTAGAAATATCTGTCCTTTATATCAGTTATACATTGTTAGTTAGTGTAAGTAGGTTTACATAATTTTTACGTATGGAATGGTTAAGAATGGTTAGGGTGAGAGAGAGAGAGAGAGATTTTAGTTAGCGACCAACATCGAAGACTTCAACGCTGGAAGAATGGTTACATTTTAGTCTGACTGTGAGATAAGAAATTGAAAGGAAATAACGACGTTTTTGAATTTTAATACATATGGAAGAAACTCTTAAAGATATGAAATAATGAAATTTGTTTCAAATGTAAATACTATGTACAAAAGTGAATGAAGAAAAGACCTGCAGCTTTACACATAACCATTTTTGCTCTCGCTTCTTAGTATAATGTATTTTACATACACGTTGTGCATCGTATATGATGTCTGTTGATAATGAAAAATGATCGTCTATACTGGACGAGATCTTCCATCTTGAATGATATCATCTCTTTCTAATGGAACCTTATCCTACGAACGAAGAATGTTACAAGCTACTGGCTGTACCGTAACCTTTTACAGATATGTCTTTCGGTAAGAGGCGAGATGTATTTTCATAAAGTAAAACGTAGACGTAATTTAAGGTGAGAAATGTTGGTATCTTGGTTTGCATGACGAGACAAGATACACAGTCATGACACGAACTACAAAGGGTTGCTTTCCTTTATCTATCAAACGATATTTTTTTTTCGTGCTAGCAAAGAAATGTGAAATTTATGTATGAATACACTTGAAAATAAAACATGAAATTTGGTATCAAACATGTTTGCAGGACTGGATATAAGATAAATTGATAAAACGTACATTTATAACTGAAGTAAGTATTCGAATAGCAGTAGTAAAAAATGTAATTTTACTGAAGTGGTTGGCTTTCTGAGATAGTGTGAAGGCATATATTGTAATGAACTCAGCAAGGACTTACGTACATTTCATCATTTATAAAAGAAAATTCTGTTCGATAACCTTGAGAAGAGTTGGAAAATCACTGAGTTAAAAAATTAAATTTATGGTTGGAGTGCTATTACACTATACCTGTACCGTGTTAAGACACACATTTTAGGAAAGCGAACAGGCCGAAGCACGTACCACTGTATGGCATTTATTAAATTGTATGAATAAGAGATGTTTGTGTCAGGTTATATGCAACGTAACTTACCTATGACCACAACTCACTTCGGAAATAAAAATAGAACAAGATACGTTTGATATTTCCTGTAACTTGTGGGACTGATAGCAGTGAAGCGGAATTTTATCTACATCAGTGAATAGGTTTTGATGAGATATGAGCTCGTGTTGAACAACTTCGACTAGCAATGCGGTAGCTTCACCTCTGTTGGTGATGTCTTCGCCGGTGATAACTACCACTACCGACATGACAATGACTATGACGGCGCATGGGACTTCCTTGTCAAAACTGGCAATATATATGTGACTGGGTCAACGAAGCATGGATGATGCTTCTGTTACGAGGCCTTAGATTGCATTGTGACGACGCGAAGTTGATGAGAACACTAAACTATGGTTTTTTGTTTCTTAACCAGGCAATATATGGACATGACTGTGAATGTTTTAAAGTGAAGACAGAATATTTTTTCAAGGGATGCGATGTTTGATTTACAAGTAGTTGATTATATATTATATGTTAATAAAAGACTGGGGGAAAGGAGTTTTTCTTTAACTTGCGTATTTGACGACAATAAATACTCCGATTTAAATACATTTTTTGTGTAAAAAGTAAAGATAAAATAAAAATAGTAATATATGAAACTGAATTAGCTGATCTGGTATGAAAGCAGGCCAGTGATATGAGATTGGATGATGGTATTTGCATGGCTGCGAGATGTCGTGTGTATGTAACTGTTCGTTAAACAGGGAGGAATCATATCTGCGTATATGTACTGTATAAGGGTGAGATGTTCAATTCGGACAGGCTCTGACAGGACTGTTGGAGAGTGAGGGTAGAGTTTTAAGGGGGGAGGCGTTTGTTGAGGGGTAGTGTTGGTCGGTGCGGTGTGGTGTGTTTAGCAAAAGTAGTATACATATGAAATCATATGTCAGTTTCTTCGATGTAGTTGTGTACACGATGATTTAAAGTTGTCGAAGAGTCTTACATATGTAACTGTCCATTTTATTTTATTATTTTTTTACTATTGTCTGATTTTATCAGGAATTGAAAGAAAATGTAGCTAATTTAGTAGGAGTGTGAGTGTAGACGACGAAGTCCTGTAGGAGGTAAAGTCAGTGTAGTTATAATAAAAAAATTTCATCAAAAAGTTTTTTAATAATTGATTGATTGATTTTATTGGGAATCGATCGAATATTGCCAAGAAAGAAGTCATGTTTAAGAAGTATTCATTACTAATAATTAAAGAAAATTTTGAATTTATTATTACGATATTAAAAAAATCTATTAAATTTTTAATCGAAGAACAATACATTGTCTTAATCGTTGGTCTTTACTTCCCAAAGTCATCTAGCTGATATGTGAAGGCAAATATGTCATATTGTTTTAGTGAGAATTATAAAGTAAATAAATTTATTCGACAAAGGATAAGAAAGATGTGGTAAAGTTAAGAGAGGAGGTGGGAGGGGGTGTAGTAGTTTGAGTGTTTTATAACACGACTGTCAGTGACGGGGAAAAGTGGGGGGGGAGGGGTGAATTCATCATGTGACTAACAGCCAATTAAAATACTTGCTGGGTAGGATATGGGAGGTGAAGAGATTATAGGGGAAGGGGTACTGTGACTTAATATATACATGTAAAAAGAGGTGGGCAGTCATTGTGTCGATGGAGATCGTCCGGGTAAGACGTGTCTGTAGTTGTTTGAATTAAATAATTTTATATAAAAGTTTTTTATTAAATAGTTTTTATTAAAAAGTTATAATTATAAAAATTTTATATTAAATTTTTATTTATTAAATATGTGCGTGTTACAATGTAATGTGAAATCGAAACATTTTCGGATGCTTTGGAAGAAACCCCAAGATGGCGGTCGGAAAAAATGGCGTACGAAACAAGAGGGAGGTAATATTTTTTTCGGAATTTTTTCGGAATTTTTGATATCTTAAGTTTTCTTTTTTTTTTTAATTTTTGTAATTTTGGAAATTTTTTTAATTTGACACTCAAGGTCAAGGTCACAGATAAAGTTCAAGGTTATCCAACATGGCTGCCGGAGCCGTGACGTCACAACATGGCGGTTGGTGCCTTACTGTGTCTCACTCCGACTCCTGTCCTGGAACCGGCCAAATCATACTGCTAGTCTTTACGTCTCGAAGCCTGTATTATGATGCCCGCACAATATCATTCGGCTTCTGTACTTAAATAGGTTGATTCAGATGGGATTGTTCGTTTGCCTGGAAATACAAGGAAAAGAACACCGCCTAGCTCTTGGAGGCCAACTTGTTGAAAACACAAAGGACCATACCGTTATAACGTTCAAGAATGGTAAGTTGCCCTCGACCTCACTGATGATTAAATTGACTTTTTTCAGTCGAAGACCTTCTTGCTGTGATACAAACGACCAATCCTGGAATTTATTAATGCTTCTTCTGCTCTTATTGCGTCAGTGATCTCTATAGACAACCCTACGTTCCAATGGCATTGCCGTCGGCATCGTTATCGCCTGAACTTCCGGGACCTTCAGCTGTGTGAAGTGAATAATTTACCACACCATCCAAATGCAATCATTGCCGATATTGTGATAAAGTCGTAGCCGTTTACCGATATGCATATCGATATGAAACCTGCTGTGTTTTGAATTAAAAACGAACCATTTTAAATGTGGAAAATGGGAATATCTGTTTGTAATCTCAAGAAATGCATATGTATGTTTTCTCTGCCTGCTAAGCAGCGAATGTATTTAGTGCAACTCAGCTTTGTAATATATTACTAAGAACCTCATTAGTTAAGGGTTTGTCTTCACCATCAATATTTACTAATGATAGCTCATCACCCGTCCCAGCTACCTTGCAGCCACATTTTATCAATGCCGTTATTGCTACAAGACTTTTAGTAAATGTATTCTATCACATTTTAATATTATTAAAAAAATTACAGAGACTACCGACTGGGCTTTTGATTCACTGAAGTGCTTTAAGTTTGGACGTGAATTGAAGTGTTATGACACTACAAACCATCAAGCTTGATTCGGCTGAAATGAATACAACAAACATGTAAAAATGTGTACATCTAAACACCATACTTCTGTACATGCATGGGAGCGAATAATATATTATTGGGTTCGCAATGAATGTATCTGATTTCCGATGTTAATCTGTAGATAGATGTAGCCCTACGTAATGTGTGTATTGCAAAGTTAGTGCACAGCTACAAGTGTCTTAATCTGCGTGGTGATAATGTTAAAACATAGCTTAAAAATATACGCTGACAGTACAAACATTTTAAAATTCACTCCCATTTGTTTTTACAGCCCATCGGATGTTGAAAAAAAAACACCCTCTTTCTTGTTGAGTGTCAATGAGGTAAGAACTTTCGTGGAAGTAGGAATAAAGAGAAATATTAAATCAAATGCATTTATAAGTTTTTTCTTTATTAGATTTAATTTACTGAAAATCTATCGGGCATAGCTAGGCTAGACTTGGGGGATAGGGATAATTTAAGCAATTTACGAGACTAAGACATACATTTCAGTAGAATGGTAAAATTATTATGTTTCATTAAAAATCTAATACAACGATTGATTTATAAGTAAATATAAAATCATTGCAATAAATTATAATATTCGATCCTACTGCTCACTTCGTCTGCGAGGCGGGGTGACTCTACACCTCAGAGTCAACGAGGACGATTGAAGAGCAGGTAGGGTCATATAAATTGCGGAGCATCGAGTAGGTAATTTTCTTACATAAGGATGAATAAAAATAAATTGTAATGAAATAGGGACAATTTGAGTAAAATTTATATAATTTTAAGATATATATATATATATATATATATATATATATAAATTGCCACTATTTTGAAAATAAGTTTACTGGCCACATTCAAGTAACATTTATTAGCTTTGCCTACTGAAGTATTTCTTACATGCAGTTTGGTGAGAATCGACTGGATGTTTAGTGAAATATGACATAAAAGCATTATTTATCCATGTCATGGTACATTCTATAATTTAAGACCTAAAACAAAATACCTATACCCTTTTCATTCACATGTTTCACGATAAAATGGTAAAATATCAATATCAAATTTACCTAGGAATTTATTTCTAAGACGTTTAAATAACATCCTTAATATTTAAATGGTCACCATACCGAATCATGAATGTAATATGATATTGCCCATATGTATTTCCAGAATTTGAAGGAATTTAGTTCGTCGTATAAAAATATTTTGTACACACACTCGGACTGTTAAGCGACCTTGTAAGCCAATTTCTCCCACGGAAAGTTAAGAAAAATATTGATATTGTATTCTTTTGCGCAAATAAAAGAAAGTAAATTATTATAGCCATAGCCGTAAATGACACGAATACGTATAGATGTTTAAGTACGTATGGATATACGTACTGTGCTGTTCAGAATAAATGAGCGCACTCGTGGAGTCCAAAATATTTTTAAGTCCCGTTCGGATACGTTCGGCGTGTTATACAACTTGACTAAGTCGCAGGCTCCAAGCACATGTGTGAAGTTTGCAGCTCGCGAAATAAAACTCCTTGGAGGAAAAGTCGCACAACTCACAGAGTTGGAAAAAGTTGGTGTGCAGTTGATTTGGTTGTATTTATTTAACAGTATTTTCATAACTGTAGACATTTTGTGGAACGCAATAAAGAAGTATGTATACAGGACAGTGAATTATACAAATGCTAGTCATTGAGCTAGCAAACATTCCAGTCTCTTTTTTAAGCTAATTTATATGTTGAAAGTTAAAGAGCAGTGTAACTGAAAGGGACATCTGAGTTGTTCCTGGGTCCTGAGCACGTCTTGAAACGTGGCGAAAGGTAACAAAAATTTGGCATACCACATGAAATTAAATTTTTTTAACATAAACATATATTATCAATCGTTATATTACAAATTTGTATTTTTGTATTGAAAGTTTACGCTTATACATTAGGATTGAAAAGTGCTATATTTGAGAGTGGCGTTAGAGGACAACCTAAAAAAAAAAAAAAAAGAGTCCTGGCTAGGCCATTGTCGAAAGAATATTCGAATATTCGCTACCTCCGTATCAACACATTTCCCGCCAGAAATGCGACTCAGTTACAGAATTATGAAATCAGAAAAACTAAAATATATTTGTGAAGTAGACCTATATATCTAGCGCCTTAGTTAGTCCCGTAAATGCTGGATTGTTAAAACTCTTAAATATTACAGACATACAGCGTGACACTTTTATTAGATGTGGCCACTTTTTGAACAAATAAATGGATTGTTATTTGATACCGCTTGTGATTTAATACTGTTAGGGCATGATTTTACAAAATGTGCACGGGCCCTTTTGACAACTTCGTTCGTGTAAACTTTGCACGAAATAATTGTTCGTTAATGTTGCATTGATGTTTTTTTGCTTTCGCGAACACATTTTCAAACTTCATACTTTAAGCGTACATAGCGCGCTTAATATCCGCTTTAGACTATCTATAAGTCGTATATACGTTTTTAGAATATTTTTTCGTCAAGAATCACCTCCCAATAGGTGCCTTGTTTAGTTAAGAATCATCCCGTATATAGTATATATACAAGCATACGTACGTATATACATGCATATACACAAACATATACACATACTTAAGTCAATGTTTACATAAATACACACTTTAAAACCATTTTGTTTATATTTGAAAACACTTATATAATTTCAACTAGTAATAAAATTATGTTCATTTACATTTAAAATCATGAAAAAATAACCTTTTAAAAAAGTAATTTATGTGCGCGCTGTACTGCAATTTTCATCACCGTGTTGTTATTTTTTAGTTGTACCACACATACTTTTTTCTTATTTTAGACACAAAATGTGACTAAATTTAGCTTTAATGGCTATTTTTTAATCTCTCATTGTGTTCGCGTAATGTCTTGCTATGGTCAAAATTTTGCATGTTTCCGTTTTAAGTACTACACTAAAATCAACTCACTTTCCTAAATGAAAAAAAAAATTCGTAGTAGGTAAAGACGTCGCAGGCTACAATTTACGTATATAATATAGAGAATAATAATTTTTTTGTATATAAATATTAATGTTGAAATTTTAAAATAATTATTTTATAATTCAATTTTCTTAATACAAAAATATTTAATTTTCAGGTTTAAAATAACTGAATTTGTAGCCTACAACATTGTTATTCACTGCGAAATTTTTCAGTTTGGTGAGTTGGTTTAAGTTTCGTCCTTAAAATGGAAACATGCAAATTTTGGCTTTAACGAGCCATTAAGCAAAAATGTTAATAAGAGAAAAGTTTTGTCACATTTTGTGTTTAAACAAGGAAGAAAAATATCTGTTACAAATATAAATGTAAAATCATGGTGATGAAAATTGATTTACACCGCACCCTTAACAAACATGTTTCGACTCTATGTCCTAGGAGTTAGTACGACCTCAGTATTTGATACAATGTTCAACCATAACAATTTGTTATTAGCCTATACCAATTTGTTTAATATTTCATCTCTGTTGAATACAGTACCTGAACCATATGTTGTTCAAGTTATAAGTAATATTTTCAAGCTAGTAATAATATATTATTGAATTCTAAGCCTGCCAGCTGGTTTTTATATGGTACCGAAGTTTTTAAACTATGTAGTTCAGTGCAACTGGAAACGCAAATATACAGTCACGTAGAATATAATCACAGGAAAAATCTATATCGTTACCCACTGGTAATTTTTTAACAGTTCGCAGAAAATGTTTGTTCATTTTAAAAGTTTATATTCGATACAGCATGCAAACACCCAAACACAATTATACGAGTAGCAGATTTATTATGGTAGCTTTTAAAGAAATTAGTTGTTAAGCCGTTAAAGAGAAACTTTGTTCAAGATCCATAATATTTTTTTGAAGTACTTTAAATAATTGTTAGGGACACTGGTAAATCGCGGGAAAAGTTGATTGTTTGCTAGGCTCCAACATGCTATGTATAACACTGAAGGTATTGCGCCTGTGCTGGATATTGTTTACATGAAGCACTGTGTCCCTCTTCAACAGACCCCAATTATAACTGTACAGTTTCAACATAATACGTGTGTGATTTGCCAGAAAACTGTTCACATGTGTCACGATTGAGATACTACAGTTAATTGGAGACTATGTTAAAATATTTTTGCGACTTTCCAGTGTCTCTAATAATTGTACTTTTGAGACTACTTTATTTCGTATGCATTCATAACTATAAAATTAATAATATTGTTTCTGTTAAGAAGTAAATATTTAAGCTTTAAGACAATTATGAACATTTGATTATTTTTTCTTTAAAATTGTTTTTGTAAATATTTCTAATTTCAGGCATTTCTGATTGCTTTTACGTCTGAATTTCTTCCAAAACTTCTGTATCAATACGAATACGACTGGAACCTGGTGGGATACGTCAACTTTACTCTTGCATATGCTCCAGCTCACACCATGAAAGAACAATGTCGTTACCGAGGTCTTCGTGATAATAATGGCAACCATACTCCTTTCTTCTGGAGATTGCTAGCAGTTCGGCTAGCTTTTGTGATTATCTTTGAAGTAAGTTTTAAGAAGCATTGTTTTTTTTTACCTAAACCAAAAGTGTATTTTTATAGTTCTTGTAGCAATAAATATTCAGTACTAGATTTAAAAATGATTGTATCAATATACATTTTGATTAGTTACTCTGTCCATCTTTAAAGTATAAAACTCAACATTAGACGAGTTAACTTGAACAAGTTACTTTACCTATGTAAAAATCAATAAAGTAAAAAATTGAAAAATAATAATTTGGAATATAAAAAAATTTAAGATTAAAAGACTAAGCGATAAACAAGTTAGTCTAATAATAAAAATATACATCACTACCACCAATTTTCATACCATTATTAATGATAAATAAGAAAAATTTTATATTTCAGTTGCCTGGCATTTACAGAAGATTGTTAAAACCCGCAATAGAACTTAGTACATTGTTTTGTTAAAGCACATAACGATTGTTCATGCCGGGATATTCATGAGTTATAGATTAAAAAAATTATTGCGTTAATTCGTATTTCATTGCATACACTCATCCACTGTAATAATGCTTTTTATAAATATTTCTTACATACAAGAACTACAAGTTGTACCTACACGTAAAATAAATTTTTACAAGTACAACAAAAAAGCCATGGCGTTTATTGTAATATACTACATTCATAGGAAAGGGACATTAATTTTGATTAGTAGTATACAAAAAACGAATTTGGACTCTTACCCATGACAATAGCGTGCCGAGCACACGCGTTATCAACTATGCTACCGACACAATTGCAGGTCAGCGAGAAATACTTTTATATTGTGACTTATACGGTTATTTTTTATAACTTTCGACCCCTTAATATTATGCTGACTTGTTTCGAAAGTTACTTCCCCGGCAAATACGTTACTTTATTAAGGTAGACGTAGAAGGCTGCCTATTGAGCATTTTACCTGACAGTGCAATATACTGAGTTCGTTGAGAACTGCTACCGAAACTACCAAAATCGTCAAACAGGTACAATATAAACTGTTTATAAAAGACAAATGTGCATAATGTGTAACACTTAACAAAATTCATAAAATTTAATTTTTAACCGGTTAAAAAAGCATATTTTAAATATATATTTTTGGCAAAATAAGATGCCTGTTTCCGTTATGGATGCTTCAGGGACAAATGTGTGTGAGGATACTTCTTGCAACCTTATGTCCAAGCTTGTATGTTAGGAAATATCTATAATTTGGTTTATGGCAATTTTAATACTTATATTGTGTGCACATGTTTTGCCGTATTTTTTATTTAAATGGTTATTTAAACTTATTTCAAGACCAAATTATATGTGTATACCTAAATAACAGCATAAAATGCATTAAACGAAAAAGTTTGAATGAGGATTTCTCACAAAGTGTTGTTCCTGACGCGTCTACAGGGTGCAGCTGAATTCGACCGACAAACTTCGGGAGATGATTCCTTATGAAAAATCAAGTAGAAAATATACGGGACGCTTTGTACCTAAAACTAATATTAAGGGTGGTATGAGCCCTTAATCATGGAACATTTAAAGTGTATTTTGGTAAAATAATGGAAATGAAGAAGCATTTATTGATGACAAGTTGAGCATTGTTTTATACCACCGGGACCTTGAAATACACATTAGAATCACATCAATACCTTGCACCCTAATACAAAATACTAGGATGGCTACCCCTTTAATTACATGCCACTTTTCTACCATCAGGAATTACAAACATTTAATTCTGTTTTCTACTAGAGAAACACGCCAGAAGTAAAAAAAAAGGTCGCCTTGTTGTAAATGCGTAGGACCAACCATTTTCGTGTAAATTTCGTAAAAAGTGTGGACTGCAGTAAGACAGTTCTTATTACGTAGACAATACAGCATACACGTTTGAATGGCTGGCTGTCTTATCAACTGCTATGACTGAGGGGTGGGAGAGAATGGAGGCCTAACAGCTCATCAACAGCTAAGATCAGTAGATACAGTAACACAAACAACTTAACAATATCAGAGAACCGGGAGAGGAATCTGCCATAACCAATATCAAGGGATTCGACCAATCATTCGCCTGGAGTGATTTCTGGAAACCATGGGAAACAGGAACAAGGATGGGTGGAGTCGGAAATCGAACCCGTAAATTCCTGCAACATGATACACTTGTACCACCTCGCTCGTTGACAAGAATGGAGGAATATGCACGAACTGTACACGTTACTTTAACAAAAAAGTACTTTCACATTCGCAATAATTTGTGTGCTTAAACTCAATGTGTGATTACAGACATACTATTCGTATTTGTCACGTTCTTGTACATGTATCGCTGTAGTCGATTAATGAGGATAACATACGAAAGCAGTGAGTCGTGGGCAGTTGCGAGAATAATCCAGTTCTGGTACTAACGTCATACTGATCAATAAACACATTCTTATAACAGGGGTATGCATTCTGCAAGTTCATATAAAAATCCGCAGTCATTACATCTCGAACAAGCGAGGTGGGACATTAAAAGTGAGGACACGAATTGGAATTTTTGTGAGGTCATCCAGAAAATCCCGTAATAATTATATGTTATTTAATCGTATTCAATAGATATATTATACTCTACCATTTTATAACGTTCAAAATGTATTACCGTACACAAGAGTGAATTCAGTGAAATTTATGGATCCAAATACACTACACAATGTAATATTTTCATATTTATATTACAGTCATTGAAGTATTTTCACAGCAATGATGGATAAAGAAAACCAAATTTTTGTAGGGACAAACAGAAAACAGACTGTTGTAGACAGATCGTGACACGACGTTGTACACACAAATACTACAGTATAAATGAAATACTACTGACGACACCAAAATCTCTGTCCAAAAAAATATATTTCGTTAAATGCATGTCTTAATTAAAATTTACTGGCTGTCCTAATAAACTTACATGAAAGGATTACTGAAAAAATAAGTTGTGAATGCTCTCAAATACTATATGTAAGTAGAAGTGAAAATAAGGGTAGTTAAGTAGGTTCTGATAACATAACAAATTGCAGGAGGAGGACAAACCAAAGTGCAGCACATACCTACGGCAAATTAATATTCTCAATTTTGTCTATCAATTGGTACTGATAGTTTTCACTTACTAACTATGCTCAGGGCCCATTTAAATTTCAGGGATTTCCGTGAGTTTAAACAATATACGTCCAAATTACTGAACTGATCTGTTCGGGGAAACGCGGTGGCGGGTCGTTAACACTACTGAGATGGAGGAGAATGTAAACCTCTACTGAAATGTGTTTATGCCTCGCCAAATCACTCCGTTGCTGATCTAAACTGCTCTATTACTTATGTACTGAGAATTGTTTATAAAAATATAGTCAAAACAATGAAATAACATTAGCACTTAAAAATTCTAAGTAATGAAGTAAATCCCAATATTACAGAAATACAAATACCATTTAAATGATGGCATTAACATGAACAGGATTTAAAGATTAAATTCCTGTAATTAAGGGCTAAAATCTACATGTTATAACTGGTTTAAAAAAAAGCAGTACCTTAATACACAGACAGTTCTGAAACATTTTGTTATGTGTACTGTAACCTCGTTTGTGATAACGTTATTCAATAAAATTCCTCCATTTTCGACAACGAGCGAGGTGGTACAAGTGTATCACGATGCAGGAATCTACGGGTTCGATTCCCGACTCCGCACATTCTTGTTACTGTTTCCCATGGTTTCCCGAAATCACTCAAGGCGAATGATGAGTTGAATCCCTTGATATTGGTCATGGCCGATTCCTTTCCTGGTTCTCTGATATTGTTCAGTTGTTTGTGTTACTGTATCTAATGATCATAGCTGTTGATGAGATGTTAGGCCTCCTTTCTCTCCCATAATGTAGCTATCCATTCAGACGTGTATGTCGTATTCGCTACGAGTATATAGGTTATGGCGGTTCTGGTGCAGGAGTCGGTGTGAGGATATCTGACGAGTGAGGTTTTTATCGCCATGTTGTGACGTCACAGCCCCGGCCGCCATGTTGGATGACCTTGACCTTTAACAGTGACCTTGACACTGACCTTGAGTGTCAAATTACCAAAATTTCGAAAATTTAAAAATAATAAATTTAAAAAAAAACTAAACAATTCTAAAAAAATTAAAATTTCGAAAATTCCTTAAAGTTCCGAAAGAAATATTACCTCCATCTTATTTCCGGACGCCATCTTGTTTCCGACCACCATTTTGGGGTTTCTTCCAATGTTTCCAAAAATTGTTTGACTTCGCTTACCATTCTAATCCCGCAAATATTTAATAAAGAAAAAATTTAATAAAATTATTCTTTATTATAACTTTTAAATAAAACAAATTATTTAATATAAAACTTTTACATAAATATTATTTATTTCAAACAACTACCGACAAGACATACTTAGACGAGCTTCATCGTCACACTAACTCCCCCACCACTTTTTACATGTATATATTAAGTCCCCCATAACCCCTCAACCTACCACTTTCCTTTATTTTAATTGGCTCTTAGTTACGTGGTGAATTACCACCTACTCCTACTTTACCACCACATTCTTATCCATCGTCTAAACATTATTTCCCTTATAATTCTCACAAAAAGAGCATAACATCTATGTCTTCACATAATAGCTAGAAACAACCATCGATTGAGTCTACATATTCTTCAACAATTTCAAAATTTACGATTTTTTTGTATATTTTTAAAATAATTTTGAAACTTTACTTAAATAACATTAACGAATACTACTTAAACATGACTTATTTCTTAGCTATATCCAATCGAATCCCAATAAAATTAATCAATTAATAACAATTTTTTGATAAATATATTTTATTTTAACTACACGGACTTAATTTCCTACAGAACTTCATCGTCTACACTCACACTCCTACAAAATTAGCTACATTTATTTAAATTTCCGATAAAATCAATCATTCGTTTTGAAAATAACAATTTTTTTCTCGACAGTTACATATGCATGACTCATCGACTACGTCAAACAGGGAGTACATAACTACATCTAAAAAAACGGACATATCATTTCATATTCATACTATTTATGCTGATCACAAAACAACTACACCCCCGCGCCGACCAACACTAGCCCTCAACAAATGCCCCCCTCCCCCCTAAAACTCTAGCGTCAGTCTTCGACGTCCTGTCAGAGCCTGTCCGAACCGATCAATACACTCTTCTTCACAACATATTCGCAGATATAACTTTCTCGCTGCTTAGCGAACAGTTACATATACATGACATCTCGCAGCCATGCAAATAGCATCATCAAATCTCATATCACCGGCCTGCTTCCATACCAGAACAGCTATTTCAGTTCCATATATTACTCTTTTTTATTCTGTCTTTACCTTTATAGACCAAAAAAAAGTATTAAAATCGTAATATTTACTAGTAGTAGGATAATAGGGCATCCAGGATACTGGCTCCTGGCTGAGGAGCAGAGGAGCAGCCACCGCCATCTTGGACCAACCCTCTGCCATCTTGGACCAACCCGCCGCCATCTTGGATCAGTCCACCATCGTCACGGCGGCCATTTTGTCGCATGTCATGTCATATCATGTCACATTATGTCATATCATGTCACATTATGTCATATCATGTCACACTACGTCATATCATGTCACATAATTCATGTCATGTCACACTATGTCATATCATGTCACACTATGTCATATCATGTCACATTATGTCATATCATGTCACATTATTTCCTACGTTATGTCTTATATCGTATATTATATCTTATACCATATGTTATGTCTTATGTCATGTCTTATGTTATGTCTTATGTCATACATTAAGTCTTATGCCATATGTTATATCATGTCTTATGCCATATGTCATGTCACATCATATTGTCCAACTTGCCGAGTCCTCCATCTTGTTTCCAACAGTCATTTGTTTGAGGGAATTTTTTCCTGCAGGAGGGAGTTTTTTCCCTCGAAATTTCCCTCATCGTCTGCTGGGGAGGTCATATTTGTTTCAATCATGTGCTACTAGGTGGCGCTAGTGGCGCAGTTTGTTTCCTTCATTCGCTGCTAGGTGGTAGCATCCGCTATATTATGTGAGCGCCGCCATATTTGTTCTAACATCTACATCGCCGTCTGCTAGAGTGCTCTAGTATCGCTATTGCTGTAAGGTCGAAGTTGCTTGTGTTTGTATATGATAGAATAGATATTATGATTTTATTTTTAGTGAGTTAAAAATTTTTTTCGTTCGCCGGGCGTTGGTTTCGAACTTGCAACCTTTATGTTACCAGACACATGCCCTACCCCACTTTTTAATTTTTTAATTTTAATTAAAATGTTTGGTGCAGTGGCGATGCGGAAGCTTCCACATCATCACTGCACCAAACATTCCCCCCTTTAATGTGACTTAATTTGAGTGACACCAGTAGTTTCCGTGAGACAATTTGTATAGTTACAATTTTGAGACCCAATGGACAAACACAAATTTACACCCAGCCAGACCTGGAAATCGAACCCAGAATCCCCCGCACCAAAGCCGACCGCTCAACCAACTGAGCCACGGGGGGTCGGCTTTTTTTTTTGTGTTTGGTGCAGCGGCGATGAGGGAAGCTTCCGCATCATCACTGCACCAAACATCCCCCCCTTTTAATGTGACATAATTCGAGTGAACCCAGTACTTTTTATGAGACAATTTGTATAGTGAGAATTTTTTTGAGACCCAATGAGACAAACACAAGTTTACACCCAGCCAGACCTGGGAATCGAACCCATAACCCCATCGCACCAAAGCCGGCCGCTCAATAAACTGAGCCACGGGGGGTCGGCTCCCACTGAGCTACGATAACATTGACGAGAGGACACTGTTAAATGGTGTATATATAAAAATTACTTCTGTACCAGATAAAAGTTCACGTGTAATTTATTTTCATTTAAATTTTTAGCATACCTATGTCTTATTGATTACATATAAATTAAATAGTATTTACTATTTCAATCCTACGAAACCTCAAAGCAGGCAGCTGAATCATTTTCACATTATTCAAAATAAATGCACGCATCGAAACCTCAAAGCGTGCAATTGCATCATTTTCATATGATTCAATTTAAATTAAATGCACGCTCGAAACTTCTAAGCGGGCAATTGAATAATTTTCAAAAGATTCTAAATAAATGCACGCACGAAACCTCAAAGTGGGCAACTGAATCATTTGGACACAGGATTTAGGATGTGGAGTAGCCGCTGTCATGAAAATCCACAACGCACCTTGTCATCAGCAACCTAGAACTTGTAACTATTTCTGCTCTAAGAATCCTCGAAAGCGGGCAATTGAATCGTAAAAAGTTTGCAAAGTGGGTAAGTAAATAACTTACATTTATCAAAAAAACTGCACTGTACGATTTTATAGACAGATCCAAGACGCTTCCCTTATAGACTGTGACTTGAGTAAAAAATAGAAACACCATATGTTAAAAAAAAGAAACGTAATATAATCGACTGAATTTGTTCAGAAATATCCGGGACATAGACTATTGTATGCAAGAGGGGTCTAATCCAACACCTTGTATTTTTTTAAACACAGCGAACATCTGAAATGTGATATAATACACTGAATTAATTTCAATCTCTAGAGATATATATTTTAGAAGTCTCGTAGATGACGAAGTGAGAAATTTTTCGTCCAACACGATTTCCACATACGAAAATCTGGAGACTGACCTCATTAAACTAGACGGGAAGGCGAGCATCCCAACCCTAGCTGTTTTTCTGCCATCTCGCTGGAACCACAGACGCTCTTGTCCGTAAAACTAATTCCTAGCTATCGACTTGTTACAAACTGTCTTTTATTTTCACATATTACATGCTGGCAAGATGGTGACGATACTGTTTCCCTCTGTAGTGTACCAGCAACAATATAAAACGCGTTTTCTTGATCATTCGTGATTCAGTTTGCTGAGACCTGTGAACATGGAATATTTTCATCCAGCGAATCATTATGTAATTGTGACGCCATAGTAAGGTATCATACTGTTACTGGTCACGCAGTCTATTGGGAAGCTTTACAGAAATATGTGATTGTACTTATCACAGCCTTTATATAAGTGAACAACTAAACCACGAGCCATATTGTCAAATTATTGACTGTACTACTTATAGGCACTGTGCAGTCTTCCACATGCGGCAAGAAACACAGTTACCCTGCTCCGAGGAGGACGTAATGAGATTTTCGAGTGTCTACGACAAGAAGATACGGCTTAATACTGAAGACTAAAGTAAATTGTGATGTCATGCAGCAGCGAAAAGGCAAGGGCTAGGTGTACACTGCCGTGTACAAGAAACTTGGGAGAAGATGACGACAGCCCTGTTGATCGCAACCATTCATCAGTTGCAGTAACACCAGCATGAATTAATTCAACAAAAAAACGTCAAAGAGGTATGAATAGACACTTGATTTCGAAGTAAGTCAGCAGTAATAGGCGTTATAAATTGCGTCTCTACCGACTTCCAACAAGTATTGTTTGAGTGTTTTCGTGTGCGCTATGTCTAACCAAGAGGACAACGTATTTTTTTTACTAACATAAATAGAGCTACTGACCCTTAGTTGTTAACTGATCGCTAAGGAGTGAACGTCTTACAACAGTGTTCTCGAACAAGAATTAATACTATGAATCGTGAACTACCAGTTGCTGCTCAGTGTACGCCTGCGAATGACCTTTTTCCAGCAACGAAAAGCACAACTGTGATTTTTGCAATAAGACATTCAGTAAATCACATAGTGCGAGAAGTCATGAAAAGTGGATATGTGTGAAAAACCCGTCTCACAAGCAGCTGCGATGTGATACATGCCGTATGAAAATAGCAAGACAAAATCTTATGAAGAGATATCGTGAATCGTGTAAAGAACTTGTTCCTTTACCTATGAAT
The DNA here is from genome assembly GCA_003012365.1 of Medauroidea extradentata. NCBI lineage: Eukaryota > Metazoa > Arthropoda > Insecta > Phasmatodea > Phasmatidae > Medauroidea > Medauroidea extradentata. Next base: position 33,285 of record PNEQ01041676.1, read on the forward strand.
CGCTATTTGCGGAAGTTTCGATCATCAAGTTGCGAAATGGAGCCTACAGAAGGGAAAACTGACTCCGCAACAGTGCCGAAGACATCAGAACTGACATCCTCATCATACAGACGTTCATGTAGCTACTGTAACAAAACATTTTCATTTGCTCGTAATGCAAACAGACATGCAGCCCACATATGTAAAATTAATCCTAGTCGTAAAGCTTACAGATACGATAGTTGCAATAATCTGTTTACACGTGCTGACAATCTAAACAAACACCAGAAAATATGCACAGGACCTGTTACCCTTTCAAAACAATTTTTACCATCACCGCAGAAAAGACATAGACTTGTAAACGGTGCTGCTGAAAATGACGATGAAGAAATGTGTACTACAATGATAACTACTGATCAACATGAGAACACTGTGGACAATTCTGTAATAAATGCAACAACATCAAGATATAAGTGCGGACAATGCAACAAGGCTTTTGCTACGAGTTCCAATATGAGACGTCATGAGAGAAGTAAAAAGTGTGTTAAGGGTACAGGTTATGTTTATTACACGAAAACTTGTTTTAAATGCAATCTTCCATTCAAGTGCTATGAACGAAAATATATTCAGGATGATGTTCTTAGCCATAAGATTCATCGCGAACAGGAAGCTGCATGTAACAAGGCATATAAAGAGCATGTAGAAATGTGCACTGTTCCAGTCCTGAAGCCTGTACAGGCTGTAAATAAAAAAAATAGCAATGGATTCATTTTGAAGGAATCGGCTTTCCGAGGCACTCTGAAGACTTATGTAGCACCTAGTGCATCAGACACTGCAAAATATATTTGCCCATTTCTGACCGATATGAAACAAAAATTAAATTGTCAACTTACAGAAGAACTGGAAAACCATGGCTCGTTAAAATATAATTTGTGGTTAGACTGTGACTACACTAAACCAGAACCCCATGAAGACGAATTATGCAGAAAAGCATTTAAGACATCAAATGTACCTTTATACGATACACAGCAGATCGAAAAAAGTGTTTGAAGCTGCTGTACAAAAACTTTGTCAAGAGAAAGAAGAAATGATTGCAAAGGGTTTGGGCTGGACGCTTCAGTGTGTCAATTATTTAGAGCTGCGAACAAGTGTTTTCTGTTCAATTACCAAATAACATGCAGTGAAAAGAAATGTAATTAAAATGTGTATTTTACTGTAAATAAATGATTTACTGTTTGTAATAAAGTATGTTTTATTTATACAGTGTAAAACCTCTATGTTTAGACCAGTAATTGATACATACATAAGTTCAAATATTTTGCGTTTCTAAATGTGATATGTTATCCTGCCTCGACAAGTAAAAGATAATGCAGTACATTAAATAATTGTGCATATAAACAAAGTTCTAGGTTACAAATAAAACAGGGATGAAAATGTAAATACATTATATGAAATGTGTGAAACCAAACGTCATGCGGCTATTCAAATGGCATTCATATAGGCTAGCCGAAATATATTGCTGCATGATAAAAGTATCCTGGTGGATGAAAAACACAGCATCTGTACGGTTATCAAAGAACAGCGACAAATACATAGAAAGGCAATTACACATCTTCTTGATGGTGATGGTATTGTGGTAACAGGCCAGTCTGGGCTGATTGGCACGATTTGTTCCTATTTTCGGTGCTTGTACTCTGAACACGATATTAACTCCGCCCTACTACCAGTAGTGTTGCACTACTGCGACAGGAAGGTTAGCGAGGTGAGGACTGGTTCCATAGATGCGCCATGTGTAGATACGGAGATAACGGCTATTATATGTCACTTGCCATCACATAAATCAACTGGAATTGACGGCATACCTTACGAATTTTACAAATACTACTGGGATATAATTGGTGAGGAATTTTGTGACGTCGTCAGGGATGTGCTTAGTAGGGGAGGGTTATGTTGCTCTCACAAAGAAGGATTGCTTGTCCTAATCCCCAAAAAGTCCCGCCCGACAACACCGGCTGATTATCAACCCATCACACTTTTGTGTACTGACTATAAAATAATTGCTCGTTTTTGTGTGTCTCGTTTGAGAGTGGGGCTGATTGATGTTATTGGGCAGGGTCAGACATGTACTGTTCCAGGAAGGTCGATTGTACAGGGTGTGCTTGCACTGCGTGATGTCCAGCTACTTTCCTCTCTACAAAACAAGCCGAAAGCGTTTTTAAATATTGACATGGAAAAGGCATTCGATAGAGTGAATCATCGCTACTTACTAGCCGTGATGCGGCACTTAAATTTTCCTGCTGAAGCAGTCAAATGGGCAGCAATAGTGTGTCAGGGGATTTGGTCAAGGCCTTTAATCAATGGATATTTAGCGCCGCCAATTCCAATCAAAAGTTCCATCCGACAGGGGTGTCCCATGTCGATGATATTATTCACCATTGCAATAGAGCCGCTTTGTAGAATGCTGTGTCATAAACTGGAAGGGTTTCCGGTTGCCCAGATGTCATTTAAACTAAATGCCTATGCAGATGACATAGCCTGTGTAGTTCGTTCCGAGAAAGAAATTGGCGATGTTGCTGAATGCCTGGAGATTTGTGGTAGAGTCTCCAATTTACGAGTCAATATTGCGAAAACTGCTGTCCTGGACCTTGCGGTCCCTGGTGAGACAATTGGTGACTGCCATCCTTTTCGCCGAGCAGACACTATTAAAATATTGGGGGTGTATTTGCAGGCGGATATCCCCCGGATGCTGCAGTATAATTGGGAAATGGTGGTGAATAAGCTTCGTGCTCACAAATTGAAATGTGCTTTCGACGAACTAATCTTGTGCAAAAGGTTACACTGGTGAATACGTTTTTGCTTTCCAAGCTGTGGTATGTTTCCCATTTTCTTCCTCTACCGAATATTTATGCTGCTCAAGTATACAAATATGTTGATCATTTGATATGGAAATCACAACTGTTTAAATTGGCTCGGGCGCAACTGTACCTTCCTCCACTGGAGGGGGGCCTTGCCCTTATCAACGACACCGTCCAGTGCGAGGCAATATATCATTCGACAGCTGTTGACACCGTTCTCCATGAATCAGACATTTATACAGCATTGCAGATTTCCGTCTGGTCTACAGCTGGTCACCTGCCGGCCCCGTTTCGCCGAGCTAGAGACTCTCTTGCCACTCTTGTATGGTCATTACCTGAAGAGTCTGAAGCATCTGCAAAACGATTCTACCAGCGGGCAATGACATCTATATCGGCCGTCCCGGCGGTTGTCCTTAAATCTCCAAATACTCGTTGGCAAAGAACTTGGCGTGCAGTGGCAGACAAAAACATTGTGTCAGATTTACGTTCGGATACCTATCGTTTTTATAATGATATTGTCTCCACACAAGTAGGAGAAAAATGAGAGATCTGGCACAGGGGGCTTGGGGCAGTTGTGCTGTGGTCCCTGATGACGCAATCAACATGGCCGCCGTGACGTCACTGTCCGCCATCTTGGATTACGTCACTGCTCGCCATCTTGGATGACGTCACTGTCCGCCATCTTGTTTTTTAGTCCGCCATGTTGTTTTTGGATTTTCCAAATTCGATTTTTCCAAATTTGGTTTTTTTTCCAAATTTCGAATTTTTCGATTGTTACATCATCTGCTTGTGACGTCACGTTTTTTTCGCCTGTCACTTGTTTTACGTCGAGCAGCCGCCATGTTTGTTTACGTCGTCTGCTTGTGACGTCACATTTTTTTCGTCTGCCACTTCTGCTAGTGACGTCATGTTTCCATCGTTGGCAGGTAGGCGGCGTTGGTGTTGCATTTTGTTTTCTCCATTGTCTGCTAGGCGGCGCTAGAGTCGTCATGTTGTTTCTTCTCCCCACCACATGGTGGCACTGCAGTCGGGGCAGCCATTTTTGTTCCTGGATGGGTGCCGCCATGTTTGTTCCAATGTTTACTTCTGACATTGGAAGGTAGAGTGCGCTAGTGTCGCTGAAGGTAAGGGCCAAGTTGCAAGTGTCTGTATATGGGGAA
>PNEQ01041685.1:0-12122 GCA_003012365.1 Medauroidea extradentata
ACGGTGTGATGAATGATAAAACTGGTGAGCATGCATCGCATAATGCTGTCTTTTAATTTTTTTAGGATGCCCCCCAGTGGAACCAATTTAGATTTATGAAACATCACTAATGCCATTTACAAAAATTACTTTTAAAATTGCAAAATAATTCATTTAAAGGAGTAAAAAAAATAGTTTTTCCAGATTTCTGAAAATTCACCAGATTTGTCACCAGATTTTCACAGAAATCAGTAACTTTTCGACTTGTCGCAAATGAAAAATTTTGGCCACCAGAAAATCTTGGAAATCACCAGATCTGGTGGCGAAATCACCAAGTTGGCAACTCTGTATAGAAATTGCTAGCTGTAAGTTAGCTGTGTTGTTTTCTGTCGGTCCGGAACGGCGGAGGCCTGTGATTGGCTGAAGCTGTGATTGGCTGGCAGGATCACTAACGACCAATCAGAGGGCTCCTGCTTGCACAGATATTTCTGTGCTGAGCACGAGTCCTAAAAACGTAATATTTAAGTCATTTAACGTAATATTTTAGTCATCTTAACATATTATTTTAGTCGCTTATGTATTTTAATTTAATGCTAGCTCATCAGGCTTGCCTGTGAGCTAGTTAAGTGTACTAATTTATGTCTTTTTAAGTATGTTTCAGGTATCTACTGGAGATACGGGAGGACGAGGCCCCTTTAAAACCTCGTCCTCCACGTGCTCATCCACAGTGCCCTGGTTACAATCAGCGCGATTTTAACATTTGCTTTACCTTCGTAGGAATAATAAGTTTAGTTAGTTCATTGAATTGATGTGTTATAAAATAATAAAATGTTCTGCTGCAGATTGGATTCAGTCTTACATCTATCTAGTCACTTGCATGCGCTGTATATACTTGCAAATATGTACATAATACAGAGGATATTTATTTATACTTGTAAATTGTGTTTATTTTTTTATATTTGTATAAATGTACATAATACAGAGTGTTTATTTCTACATGAGAGTTTTATACATGGGGTCTAAGTTGTTGTAGTAAGTATTGTGATTTTTGCAATGGGCGTGTGTAACAAATTGTTTGCTAATGCTTTTATGCAGAAAACTCAGATATACAAAAGGACTGTGACAAAATAAACAAACACCAGAAAACCAGAAATGGCTATGTCTTCAAACATGCAGTTACGAAATACAGTGTAAATGTCTTTATGTAATGGAAATCTAAAAGTGCAAGGTGCATGAACATGATGAGACTTACCAATGGTAACAATGACAGCACAAATGAACACTACACAAATGGTAGTAGACAAGTACAACACCACCGGCAATGATAGCAGCTCCTCTTCCACAAGAGACTTTACTTTTCTGAAACTAATATATGTTTCGCCCTCACACGAACGGTTGTAAGTGTTAACAACAGTAGAGAGCTGCAACCATTTCTGTTGTGTGAGCATTTGTGCCATCCTTGTTATCTTTGGCCAGTATGCATATGAGCCGTGTTCAGTTATTGTCGGTTTACCCCCCCCCCTCCCCTACAATTGTGTTACGCCAAATTTTTGATTTAAATTATTTGTAAGTTTTGTTGACTAATCAATTTTTTAAATTACTTCACGATTAGTCCTTTTATGTAACCCTCTCATGCCGTAGGGAACAATTTTTTCTTTTATTATTGGAATTTGAGGGCATAATAGATGTTGGAGACAGCCACTTTGTCCTTGGTAAAATAGTAGTAATGAAAAAAATTGTGTTCGCTTTCCTAAAAATGTAAAGTGTATTATAATGTGCTAACTGGTATTTTAGTGAATATTTATTTATATTTCAGGCATTCTGCCTATATTAGCACAGTGATATTATACTTGCATAATGTCCTCATTTGGGACATAATAATATTTGTACTTTATACAATTTAAATGAGGACGTCATGAAAAACATATTGCAATTATGTATTTATGTTTATATACCACGTTCCTTCAATAAAAATGTTTTAAAATGATGAAATTCCAGGTTTTTAATTTTTTTCAATCTGTTCATAATATTTCATATCGTCGGTTCACCCCCCTCCCCCACCCTTATTGTTAGTCCTTTTATGTAACTGGGTTTTCAGCAACATATAAGTAAAGGTATATGTCCAACAAAGCCCTTCTGCTTGTCAGTTGATATTGTTTAATTATTGACATTAGAAATCTTGCCTGTGTCTCACTGGGCAGGGGGAAAGCTAAATGTGAAATCCTTTTGGGTCATAATGAATTGTGGGAAAAGCAAAATTTTCAATATTACAAAGTATGAAAGAAATATGCCTTCAAACGTAACTTTTCCCAATTATATACCAATATATATATATATATATATATACACACACACATATGTGTGTGTGTGTTATGTATGTATGTATGTATTATGTATGTAGGTATATAGTACTTATGTATGTTGTATGTACACAGGATGACCGAAAAAAGTGTGCTATGTTGCAGGAACAGGTCATACAACACACCAAAAGAAAGAAATAATGTCTAATAAACCTACCTCCTAAGTTGCACCCTTTAAGAAGTAAGTACACTTTGTGAAAATTACAATAGGAGAGTCCATTGTGGTTTCCCTCGTAATGAAATACGTGCCATATTGCAGGAAGAGATCATACACACAAAAAAAAGAAACCATTTCTAATAATCCTAGCCACTAAGTTGCATCCCTTAAGGGATGTGTACCCTTTGTGAAACCGATAATCATTCTGTACGACCACAGAATAAATACCTAACAGCAGCAACAAGGCATGATTTTTGTCGAACTTGTTTTCTCTTTGGATTGATATTGTTTTGGAGATGGTTTATTTCACAGAGCTGTTAGGTTATACTGAAGTTAAGTACATTATTTCAACATATTGACGTGTACTGTTCGCAAAGAGTACATACCTCTTAAGGGGTGCATTTTGCAGATCATGTTTGTCAGATAATCGTATCTTGTTTTGGCACATATTTCATTACGAGGGAAACCACAATGGACCCTCCTATTGTAATTTTCTCAAAGTGTTATTACTTCTTAAAGGGTGCAACTTAGGGGATAGGTTTATTAGACATTGTTTCTTTCTTTTGGTGTGTATGACCTGTTCCTGCAATATGGCACAATTTTTTTCGAACAACCTGTATATGTATGTTGTATGTATGTGTGTGTGTGTGTGTGTGTGTGTGTGTGTGTGTGTGTATATATATATATATATAACTTAGACACGTTAACAGATAATGACTAGCTGTTTTTCCATAATCAAAAGTAAAACCAAAATAGTTTCTCTGGGTCTTTATGGTTAAGACTGAGGATAAGTACTTCGGTCTTAGTCGTAGGGACCTTGAGAAGCGCCAGTAATGTGGCCATCACGTGCAAAACTGTGACTTGCAGTTGGTGATGCCAGTTCCAAGCCTGGGCTAACACAGAGGACTGGAGCGAAAAGTTTGAAATGTTACAGTAATAACACCCTGTTAAGGCAGTTGTATCACATTCATGCTGTCCCAACCAGTTGTTAAGTGTATGTTTGACTAAATAATGTTTTCATGTGCAACTAGTGGTAATTGGTAACTTTGTCTGCAGTGTATGTTATTGTTTTAGGTCAACACTGTATAGAAATACTGTTAACAATATCAGACATGTGGCTAATTTTATGACATATAAATGTTGCCAGTCACTTTGTATTTTATTGTGGAAATGTTTAATCAGACTAAAGCAAATGTTAAACGTTATGAACTTCTGCATGTTCGAAATGAGGCATGTGTACCGTTACATGTAACTGAAATTGTCCTTGTGATAGTACTACAGTCATGCATTACCAAATATCAATAGTTAATGAACAAAAATATTACACAAGGGGATGTCAGTCATGATAATATGAATTAAATAGATGCAAACAACATACTTATTAATTAGAATTGATATACCAAACATGTTCCCATGAGTAAAAAAAATTTAGTCGTGGTTTTAACTTCCAAATTTTCATTGGTGATGATACAAAAGATTGGGCATGGCATGTGCGTTAACAGGTTGGTACTGGAACTTTTGTCTTGTAGAGACAAGTAATGAAGAATAATTATAAGTTCTACGTGCATTTTGGTGGTAACAAAATTGTGGAATATGTATGTACAACATGTATAAATGTATATAACAGCAATTTTCACATTGAGTTGACATAACCATAATAACAGCCCCATATTATTTGCAGTGCAATGTACTTTTGTACTAGTGCACGTTCCTGAATTGTCTTCCTTTTTTTGCTAATAATTGCAATTTTAATTGGTCGTGAATTCTTTACGGTTTTGTTAGAATTTTAGTTTGTTCTGAGTTTCATCAATGGAGTAAGTAAGTGTATGTTGGGCTGTAGGTGGTTAAGTTGTTGCATTTTGTTGGAGAGGCAGGTGTTGCCTAACTGAAGTAGCTTACTTAGTAATGTAAGGATTTGATGGAGGAGTCAAGATGAGAACACTGTGTCGAAGGGTAGGAAAGTGTTCATAATGCTGAGCAGGATTGTTGAGGGGGAATGAGCTCCAACGTGAAGACGGCCTACATTATGGTCAGATTTATTATTGAATATGATGCATTAGAGTGGGGCCTGCACATTGAAATCGAGATAAATTAACTGTAGAAGGTACAAAGAACAGCTAGTTGGGAGAAGGCAGGGACAGGTTGAAGAGAAGTAATTGCAATGTTTTTTATTCTTTTGTTTTACATGTAATGACCAACTGTATTTTTCTAGGTGTTTGGTCAGACAATGGTCTCTCATAAATTTAGGCACGTTTGTTAGAATAAATATCCTTTGATTTCAAACAAAAAGTTAATGCTTAGGTAACCAAACAGCTGTGGAAGTGGAAGACAATCAGATATGCTGCACAGAGAAAGCCAAACAACGCTACAATCTTCATCATAGGGTAGTTGAGTACCAACCATTACATGAAGAGTTGGTTTTAAACCCCACCAAAAAGAAAGGCCTGATGTCAAAGTTCTTCCATCATTGGATTGTCCTTGCAATTGTGGTGAAAAATATCTTGTCTAACCTGTGCTCACTTTATAGTAACATAAAGGGGCAACCCAAAGTAGAAACAATTAATGTAAAACCTCACCAGCTGTACTGCACAGTAGAACCCTGTTACAGTATGTTTCTCAATGGATCAAAAATTGTTTACTTTGTAAATGGGAAAACATATAAGATGGTGATTTCCTCTAATAAAGCTATTTTAGGTACCTGATAAAGGTAGTATTACAATCAGGAAAACATAAGTGGGAACACTATGAAAGGGTTCTACTGTAGTCGTTTGAAATAAAGAAGAAAGGAACTAAGCATAAAATCTATTTTGAATTTTTTTTGGCCAGTAAAGATGAATATTTATTTGTTTTGTTGAGTTTGGACCCTTATAAACAAAATTTGTATGTTTTATTAAAATATTGGCCATACATTTAAATAAAAGGGTATGTAAAATTTGAATGTAAGATGGGAATATTCATGCAGTGTCAATTACTGTTTGTAGGGAAGCACAGTTACCAAATTGAAAAAGCTGAGTTGGACCTACTCAACCTTGCTTGGATACAAAGGAAGAGAATTATACTGACCATTACAGCAGGGGCGTCATTTGGGGCTACAGGGGGGGGGGACATTTGCCCCCCCTGGATTTGGAAATTTTGTGTATAAATGTATTTTTTGTATTTTTAAATGTAAATAATGCTAACTTAATGGCATAAAACTGAAGTTTTATTATTAAAGTATCTAATTAATACATGCTTAATTAATAAAAAAGATGCAACAAGGTCACCGTCGTCAGAAAACAAAATCTTGCCCCCACCTGGAAAAAACCTGAAATGACGCCCCTGCATTACAGTGTGGCGGATTCTTGATCTGTGAACAGGAGGCACGACTGAAGATGTAGATGAGGTCATGGGTATCGTGTATTTGCAGGAGCTTGTATTTATCTTATATTCCACTAAACTTCAGTCAACATGGCCTCAGAACTTTACTGCCGCTGGACTGCAGTGTGCCATGTCTTGCCGCCTGAGGAAGCCAGTTTAATACTTGCGAAACTTTGCGACCGCGCGTCCGCAGAAAAAATTGTGTCGCCCCTTTGTGTGTGCCTGTTTACAAGTATTAACTGTAAGTACTTGTACCTGTGTCTGTTACATTGCTTTGTTAGTTAAATCAGAGAACAATGTGTATGAATCATAGCCAAAAGGGGTTCTGACATTTTTGAAATTGAATTAAGTTATTTATTAGTTGGACATTGTGAGTTTAGGTTGACATCGCTATAGTAAATAAGGTAGATACATAATTTGACCGTGACATTTTGTTAATAATTTAAATCAGTAAATAAGTTGGCATATTTAGTTTAGAATAGAATGTTTGGACTTCTGGCCTTCGCTCAAGCTTCCAGCTGTTTTGATTGCACTTAAGGATCTGACGACAAAATTTGAATATCTACTTCTGTAATAAAGATAGGTACAGGTAGGAAGTGTCTGCAGATGACTTGCTGACATACATGGGGGGAGGGGGGGGGGTGAGATGAGGACAGGTTTGGAACTCTTCTGCACACATGATGCGGCATTCACTTCGCGCAATCCAGCATGCTGAACTTGTATGCCTGAATAAACTTTGAAAATCACATTAATCGCAAACCACTCATCCGAATTACTTCAGAACTGTTATAGTATATTTATGAACTGTACTGTTAATAGTTATGCTTGATAATTTCTGTAAAAGATTTTTTGTTAACATTGTGTGATTTCCAATTGATGTAAAAATCTAACGTAAATTACAGTTAGTTACAACCTTTTTTGTTTTTGGAGTTAGATGGGGGTATCCGTGGATGAAAGAAATAGGATATTCTAAATTTTATTTGTATGGCCTTCCTTACAAATTGCGTGTTATGTTACAATTTTGGTGGCAGGTTGACCACACAGAATATTTCTGTTGCTGCGCGTGCGCCTGAATAGAAAAGAATAAACACATTGTTTGTTTAGTGTCATCACACTTTCTTTTGCAATTCTCAAGTTTGTATTTGTAAAAAATATTGAGATATCTTTTACTAAGACAGGCCCTACTCAAGCACATTGGTATTCAAATATAATGTAACAGTGTGGATAGGTATAGGTGCGACTAAGTTTTTTTCATTGATTATTATTTATTTCTTTGGGGCTTTCATGTGCAGTTAAGGCATATTTGCCTTTTCTTCCACTGCACCCATAACATCTGTTTACTGTCTTAGAAACATGACCATACATTAAAAATTATTAAAATACGTACTATGCACCTAAAACTCATGAGAACAAAACAGCACAAGTTACGGTTAAAATATTAGGGGCTAATGAGGAGGTGAAGGACGGGATAACATTCTCTCACACACACGCTAACATACGTTAAAATACACAATTATACACAGACACATGCGCATAAATGTGCTCATGGAAACACGTACATATATACAGTTAAGTTCAATTTACGAAGTAAGATAGTATTTAGTGAATAATTTCTTAAAGGTACAAAAACATTTTATGTTACTGTGTAGGGAAGGACTGGGAGTAATATATATATATATATATATATATAAGGAAGTGCCCCACTCACCCAGCCCAAACCACTGGACCTAGAAACGTGAAATTTTAAGGGAAGTTTCCCCTTGTGGCGTAGGCGCGCACTAAGAAAGGAAATTTTTAAATTCGGCTATTAAGGTGGTGAAACGGGGTGAATGTATTTTGCAAGTCTTTGATATTTCTCGAACCCGACGGGCTATCGTCGTCTTATTCACTTCGTTAGGTCGCAAAAACAAATGTCTAGAAATAAATTTCAGGAGGTGAAAAACCGTATAATTCGTTTACAGTAAATCCTCTCTTCCTCTTAAACCACACGAGATATCGAAGTGATTTTTTTCTTTAAAATGAAGCTTACGCAAATACCTAAGAAGTAATTTCAGGATTTTTCAAAATTCGTTTTTGAAAGCCTTTAAAAAATGAAACAGTTTTTTGATTAATCAGTCGTATCACCTAAAACAGTTACAGATATCGAGGAGGCTTTTGTCTTATAATGAAACATAAGTAAATACCTAAAAAGTAATTTAACGATTTTTGGAAATTCATCGTTGAAAGCCTATATAAAAAATAAAACGTGTTTAAGAATAATCTTTTGTAACATCCTGAAATAGTTCAAAATTTGTTTCCTTTTTATTTCTTGCTTATAGTTAAACCACTTTGGACTATAGCCTGTACACGCGAAATAACTCTCATGGCCTGTCTTGAATAATTTGTAGTTAAGTCTGTGGAGTTGAAGGTTTTTTTTTGCCAACCCACCATAAATAAAACCTCTTTGGACTGTAGCCCGTACATACGAAAGTATTATTACGGCCTGGCTTTAAGTATTCACTCGGGTATTGTACAAAGTTTGTGGTGTGGGAGGGGTGGGGTTACGGTTTCGTATCCTGTGCAAGTCTTTGCGATGGGACATGACATCATAAGAGCATATTGCGTGCGCTCTTTTCACTGAGCTAAGACAATTTATAGTTTACAGTTATTGAGTACGCTAGCTGTTAAATGCCTTCTTGACATATTTTATCCAGAGTTACTGCTTTCATTATATAATTTCACGCAGGCAAAGCCGCGGCCGGGTAGCTATTTTGTAGAGAAGTAAAGATGAATTAAAAACAAAGATGTTCTGCAATTAAAGTTCACTCAGTGAAGTGGACTGGATAAAGCTGTTTGTATTTGTTGTTATAAAGATATACAGAGAATATGGTAACACCATCAATTAATACGTTATTAAAATTTAGTTACTCTTTCCTATAGTGCACGCGGGCGAAGCCACAAAGGGACAGCTAGTTGAGTTATATGTAGAGGTATTATTAATCTAGTACCTGCCTTGGAGTGTGTGTTTAAAGCATTTCGATCATTTTTGTAGGCGAAACGTTTATATAGGTAGCCAGGTGTAACAGTATTCAATGTTTTATGCATAAAGAACAGAGCGTAGGTGTTTCGTCTTTCCACTAACTCAAGCCATGACAGCTTTCTGAGGTAGGGGGGTTACTCGGTCATGAGCTATTCTGTTAAATATATATCTTACACATGTATTGTGGAGTTTTTTAAGGCCTGACATTCACTGGGATTGTTGCAAACCATGTCACAGTAGTCAGTAATGGGCATTATGAGGCTGATGACTAGTATGTCTTTTAATCTGGATGGCAACAGTATTTTGAAACACCTTAAACTATGCAGCGAGTATTACACCTTTCTACACAAGTTAGTAATATGAGCTTTCCTTGACAGGTTTTCGCCAATTATTATGCCCAAGCATTTTACAGAGTTGGTAAGAGCTATTCATTCAAAAGTACTAGAAGTTAATGTTTATGAATATCATTAATAAATTATATGAAGTCATTAGTAATGTAAGTTGTTTTGTTTTATGATTGCCAGCCTGAGTAGCCTATCTGGAAATAGAAACAGCATTTTTGCCCCTGTTTCACATATTAAGAAAATACGTTATTTATTGTTTTTCTTTACGTGCGTCGTCGTTCATTGCAGGCTGCTGAACAGAATTTGTTTTCTTGAGTTGTGTGTGTCGTGTGTTTTTAGTGGCGGTTTTAGTTTAATAGTTAGAATATACAGTGCATACATTTACGAGATTCGTAACGGTAATAGCGCCATTCGAGTAGACACAGAGAAACCACTGTTAGAAACTGTTTACTCACAGGTATTAATAACTAAGATTACTACTGAGTATAACATATATTCAGTACCCGTGCATTTAATGAGTAGATATTGTAGATAACATTTATCGGAGGAGTGTCATGTAAACATTGTACAAGCCTATGTAAATAGAAGCACTTGGTAACGTTGATGTTTACATGCAGCGGAAAGACATAAACTGGCAGAAAATAGAAATTAATCAGTTCTGAGTGCTCACTTTATTCCGATTCACCTATACCATTGCATCAAGGATTGGTAGTGACATAAATAGATGTTGTCCTAAATAAGTTTTTTCAGATTTTCTTAATGTTATATCCGGGCACAGACCCAATAATAATTTAAAACTGAGATAACATTCATACGTATGTTTTATAAGACTGCTTTAGTAACTTTCCTAAATATATTTTGGTCTTTATATATGTGATTCTGGTAAATGCTTATATGGTATTCTTTAGCTGTGATAATGTTAGTGATAAACTTTTATGTGGAGGTTAATAATCCATCCCGAGACAAGTACTGTATCCAGTTATCCTGATGAAATGCCAAATTAGTCCTGATCGGTTATAAATGTGTGGGCAACGTATTCCAACTATGTAGCCAACTTTAAACCATCGCAGCAAGGCAGTACTTCTTCTCAAGGAATAGATTAAGGTTTCGCTCCTAGTGTCCATTTATCATCGTAATCGTCAACCAGTTCCTTTAAGTAGTGTAATGGTTTTGTAATTCATATGTTATTTTAATAAGTTCAAAGCATTCGGTGCTGGAAGCAGTAATGGTGTTTCATCGTGAAGAAGTGTTGCATGTGTCATACTTCAAATTTGTCTTTAGTGATCTATTTTTTATTGGCTGTGTGAAAAGCCAAGATGTAAAAGCTGAATTAGAAGAAAGCTTGATTGGTGGTTTAATTTTTTGCTTGCAGAATTTATCCTGTACTATTAATAAAGGGTTTAATAGGGGATTTGTAGGTATTTTATAATCACTTGATAAATTATTTACACGTAAATATTCACTTACAAATACTTAATAAGTTAATTGTATATTACATCAAGAAATTGTTAAGACTTGGGGTAAATTAATTATGTATGTGTATTTTGTGTTAATTTTTGTTTTAAGTGATAAGATTCTCCTTTTGTTCATCCATTCATATTGTTTACTTTTTTTTTTCATGTGTGACCTGAAGAACACTGGCACTGGTGTAGACTAAGAGTACCAAGTGACGAGAAGAAATTATATTTTTCACTGCATTGTGGTTTCCATGTATGTCTTGTATTCCATTTATTGTATTCATTGACCTGTCCAGTATCTTTGTACGAAATAGTACTCGAAAAGATCATAATGATGCAATAAACTGAGCTAAAAGAATTGTAGTTTTTTTTAGTAGTTTACTATAGGTAATGTCCCGTATTATGTAGGAATACAAATGTGCTGCATTTACATATTGATATACTTTATCATAAAACACTACAAAGGGTTTAGGACACAAGTCAAAATAAAGCTATTACAAAACAACAAAATTGATCTATAATAAAACTGAAATCCACACTATAAAATGCCTACATATTATAAAGAGACTTACTACAGTGTAAACATTTTTTAATAGTGGACTTGAATTTCTTCAAAGGTCAGTTATTGAAACATATTGGAACATTTCATACCGTGTAAGAAACGCTAATTTGTTTTAAGGTGAATTTACGTCTTTTCATACATAATTTATTTTCTAGTATTATAGGTAAAATTGGTGGCATCTTGTATACAGCATAAATTACATTTGGCAAATAATAAGTTTCCAAAAATTTAACGATGACAGTCAAAATATTCGTACCAGTAAATGAGGCTTTACAATGAGCTCTGCAAATAATTTTTACCGCTTTGGGGGTGTAAATAATCTGAAGTTGATAGGGAAGAGTTTCCCCATAGTACGATACCTTTCGACAAACTGTGTATACAGTAGAACCCTGTTATTATGTTTCTAGAGGATCTGAAATAATGTGGGAACAATATAACGGGGTGCTTTTCTATTACAAATCAGTTCTAGGTACCACATGAAGGTAGCATTATAACCAGGAACACTATAACAGGGTTCGACTGTATAGGCATAATACACACACAAATAATACCTTTCGGTAAGAAAATTTTGTACAGTCCTTAAGTATAATAATGTATTTTACAAAACGACCAGCTGTATTTCCAATACCATTATTTCATTTCAAATTGGACTGAATAATAATGCCAAGAAGGTAACTACAAACATTATTAGTACATAGCCGCTATAGTGGTACCAAGGCCGGTTTTTTCTATAGAAATTTTTTTCTTCGTGCGCGCACTGTAAAATCTAGCGCTGCTCGCATTCGGGGGGCTATTATAAGTACCCCACGATGTTGTAAGACTTAAAATATGGTTTTAATTAAAGTATGTAGGCTTACTTAAAAGGTGACATAGTTTTATAGTGTTTC
>PNEQ01041686.1:0-12127 GCA_003012365.1 Medauroidea extradentata
TTTGTTTTAGCTGCAAGCAGTTTATGCTGATTCTGAAAATGCTTCATAAGGTTCGAAGTCGTCTTTGATTGCCCACGGGAAATTTTTGTTCTGCAATAATTACATATCGCGAATTTTTCATTGTTCTGGCAAACTGTGAAATGGTTCCAAACCTCCGACATAATTCCGCACTTGGAACAACACTGCGATACTTACATTATGACTGTATTAAAAACGTCCTAAAACCTAAATACAATCAAAATAATACAAGTTGGTTATGATTGCCGTAAAAATATAACGCAAAACAACTCCATAAACAATTGGTAAATTTTCGGTTGCAACTGTTTAAATCACGGCAGTTGTTCTAGGCAGCATAAAGGTAGCGCTAGTGACGCTTGTTATTCAAGATGGCCGCAGCGTATGGCGATGTTGACGAGTTATAACTCCCGTGGTAAGATGCTAACATGGTTTTCAAATATTTATGCAAATAACATGTTCAGTATTATTTCTGAGCCATAATATTTCTTGAACCATTCGACAATGTTGATAAACAACTCTTAGCGATTCAAATAGGCCTACTATTTTCGCGTTTACTGGTACAAAAACACTGTGTGCGCGATTTAATAAAATATTGATTACTGAATAGAAAAAATTAAAGAACAGTAGGGTGTGCAATACAGCTGTTATATGTATAAAGCGTAATAATTTGATAAATAGAAGCTTTTATTTACATTCATTATGTTAAGTGAACAGTAAAATAATGTATCTTCTAATTAGCGATTCTGGGAAAATAATCGATGGAATCGTGGAATCGAAGAATCGGTACGACCCATCCCTAGTAGTAATATAACTCCTCATAATCTGACTCAGAGTTACCATATTTGTCTGCATATAGGACGACCCCACATATAAGACGAGTCGTGGTTTTGAAGGTACAAAATCTTGAAAAAAAGTAAATTACTAATTTTGAAATTCCCGACAGAAAAATATTTTTTTTCCTTTGCCTGAAACATTAAAAACTTAATTTATATATTTTCCATGCATTTATTACCGCCATTTAAACATCATAATAGACACATAAACGAATAACATTGGCTACTACTGCCCTCCGCGCGCCCAAGAGCCAAGGAAATGCACGGCGGCGGCCGGCGATATCTCCATTTGCCGGCAGGCATGCGCGACTTGGCAACGCGAGACTGAGGCACGCCGCGCACTACATGGTAACGCCGGGCAACAACAGCTGCTTGCAAGGTCATCGCATTCCTGTGCGCTGTTGTCCGCCAGCCTAGCACTAGACGATAGACACATGTATGTGTGGTACGGTATCTAGATCCTCGTTTTTTCTGCCCGATAGTCTTGTGCTTGCGAGACAAAGGATGAAAGAATGTGGACCTAGATCCTAGTTTTCTCCGCCCGAGAGTTGTAGTCTGGCGAGACAAAGTATCTCGGCACGCGCTCGCATCGATCGACGCTTCGCTGCGAGGAAGTGTCCTTTATTATGAATGACGCTCATCAAAATTTCGTACCGTAAATTTTATTAAAATAAACGGGGCACTCGTTTTCATTTGTGACGAAATACGCAATTCCTTGAAACATCATACAACTCCACAGCTTACAGCTTAGCTTTCAAACTATTTTTGGCTACCAAAAATTTTTGCACCCGAGTAGCAATTTTTGAGGGCCAAAAATATGTAAAAATTGTCGTCTTATATGCCGACAAATACGGTATGAAAATTGTTGACCACCACCTGAAATTATCGTAACTTAAATGTAACACTCAAACCTAGAAAATCTACAGGAGGAGATGGTATCCCAAATTTCATAATAAAGGGGTGCAGTGATATATTAGCATTTGTTTTAACTCATATTTTTAACAGAAGTCTATCTAATGGGATATATCCCAAAACTTGGAAACATGCAAATGTAGTTCCCATCTTTAAGAAGGGTGGTAAACACTTAGTATCAAATTATAGGCCCATATCTTTACTATGTGGTTTTTCTAAAATATTTGAAAAAATAATTCATAAACACATTCTATTTCATGTATTAAATAAAATATCTGATAGTCAACATGGCTTCTTGCCAGGCAAAACCACCACAACTAATTTATTTGATTTGTAAACTAGTATACATATAGCAATGTAGTATCTTGTAAGCAGGTTGATGCAGTGTATTTTGATCTAAGTAAAACCTTTAATTCATGTCAACACTCATTAATTGTTCATAAATTATATAAGTTGGACTTAAGCACTGATTATGTTAATTGGATTCATAGTTACTTAACTGATAGAACTTTCACTGTACGAATTGAGGACACCTTATCTCAAGTATTTACTGCTCCATCTTGAGTACCACAGAGTGGAACATTATCACCTTTGTTATTTAATGTATTTATTAATGATATAATTGTTATTCTTCAAATTTCTAAGGCTCTTATGTATGCTGATGAATTAAAGATTTACGTTACTATATGTACAATAAATGACTGCATACTTCTACAGAATGACGTAAACGCTATTATCAACTGGTGTTTATTGAATGGTATGAAATTAAATGAGGATAAATCACAAATAATTACATTTTCTCGTAAAACTTACAATATTGAATTCAAGTACATTATAAATAGTAAAATTATTTTTAAAAAACTCATTGTTTACGTGATCTTGGTGTGCTATTAGATTCAAAATTATATTTTCATCATCATGTTGACAATATTTTGGCAGAAACAAATAAAACCTTAGGTTTCATAAAATATTTAACACGCAATTCAACTGGCTTTGATTCTATATAATGTCTTTACTATGTATTAGTCCGAGCCAAACTAGAATTTGGTTCTGCAATTTGGAATTCTATAACTAATACAGACTCTTAACAGAATTGAAATGATACAAAAAAAACTTTTTTGGTACATCTTTAATAAATATCTTATGAAAGAATCTGAAGATTTTGAATATGAACAAACTTTTAGGATACTCAACACTCAAACTCTAAAACAACGGAGAAAAGCTATTGATGCATTTTCGTTTCAAACTGTTTTTTGGCCAAGTATCACAGCTCCGAAATTCTAAATAAAGTTGGACTTAAAGCTTCCGTGTACTCTCAGAGATACCCTTCTCTTTTTGTTACAAATCACAAAATTTGCGATTTAACCAGAAGGTGTATTAGTAATTGTAATGAGGTACTATGGCAATCTGATCCATTTAGAAAAAACAAAATTACAATTCAATATTGTTATAGCTCAAACTCTCTTTATTTTTTTTTCATAAACTCTTTAATTAATTATTAAAATATAAGTGCTGAGTTATACTATCTTAGACCCTTTAAACAATATATTAATGAACAGTAGTGCTGTTCAATTAACTATGTGTATATGTATAGTTGTATGTGGGTGTGCATATGTATATGATTGTACTTCTTATGTGTATGTGTATGTAATTATGTTTTTTGTCCTTTATATGTTTTTTTTTGTTTATAAATTAATTAATAAATTATTATTATTACAGTATTTGCCGACATATAAGACAACTATTTATACATATTTTTGGCCTTCAAAAATTGCTACTAGTCTTAAATGAAGGTGCAAACATTTTTGGTAACCTAAATATATTTTGAAAGCTAAGCTGTAAGCTGTAGAGCTGTGTGATGTTTCAAGGAATTGCGTTTTTCGTTACAAATGAAAACGAGTGCCCCGTTTTTTAAAATAAAATTAACGGTACAAAATTCTGAAGAGCATCATTCATAATAAAGAACACTTCCTCGCAGCGAAGCGGCGATCAGTGCAGCTGGAGCGCGTGCCTAGATCCTTTGTTTCGCCAGCCCACAACTCTCTGGCTGAGAAAATGAGGATGTAGGTACCGCGTACCTAGATCATTTGTTTCGCCGGCACAGAACTCTCGGGCGGAGAAAACAAGGATCTAGGTACCTTCTTACCACACATCATGTGTCTACTGTCGAGTGCTAGGCTGGCAGGCGACAACAGCACACAGGAATGCAATGACCTTGCAAGCAGCTGTTGTAGCTCGGAATTGCCATGTAGCGCGCGGCGTGCCTCAGTCCTGCGTTACCAAGTCGCGCATAGCTGCCGGCAACTGATGATGTCGCAGGCTGCCGCCGTGCATTTCCTTGGCTCTTGGGTGCCCGGAGGGCAGTAGTATTCGTTTTTGTGTTTACTATGATGTTTATATGACGGTAATAAATGCATTAAAAATATTTAAACTAAATTTGTAGTCAACAAGAAATATGTTTACATGATTTTTTAAAAGTATTGTGAGTGATACGGCTGTGATAATAACACTGATATTAAATTTGTTTTAATTTCTAAGGTAGGCCCAACCACAAAATGTATGTTTTTTCGATAATCTACTACTTGAAATTAAAAATATACAGCTTTATGATCTGATAGTGAGGAACCAAATTAAAGGTATCAAGAACAATAATTGTAATAATAATTCTTGTATGTATTATTTAATTTTTTTGTTTAGTTTAAAGACGTTTGCTTGCACTGTCATATGCACTTGCAACTTCAGTTTGTTGTAACCAAATAAGCTGTTATTACAGTAAAACTCTGTTATGAAATTTGTGATGGGACAGAAAGAAATAATGCTTATTAAGCAGGAAAACTTCTTAAAAGGGTTAAATTATACATGTTCATATAGACAAGGTGCGAAATTATTTGTCTTATTAAGCAGGAAACTTCTTAAATGGGAAACTTCTTAAGAGGGTTTCACTGTATTTAAACTTTTTAGGTGTCAAGTAGAAATAAAAAAAAAAAAAAAAAAAACAGGTAACAATTACTAAATACATTACCCATACATGTTTGTTCATTTTTGGTAATGCCCTTAAATGTTAAAATTGTAAACATACCTAGGAAAAATATACGGTAAATAACGTTAAATCTGGAATAATTATATTAACTGAACATCTGTAGAGTAAGCAATTCATTACTTTAATATGAAATAATTTTCAGTTAATTTTCTCCACCTAACCTTAGTAAGATTAATGTCCAGGCAGTATTGAAAACAAATTACATGCCTGATATCTAAAAAATATCCAAAAGAAAATCACAACATATTTTGGATGTTATTGCAATTATATAGGTCCTGCCTTAACTATTGACATTTTTTGATGGTCAGCTGGGAAGCACGTGGACATGGTGGTGAAAGGATACATAATGTTTTTGTTTACATTGTACTAATTTTTTATGATCTGTCAAATACACTAGACCCCCGATTTTACGAATACTCACGGTTCCTCTCATCGCATTCGTAAAATCGCTACCTTCGTAAATTTGATAGCTGCTTATTTTTGCCCCTCCCCCCCCCCCTCCTACCTTAACAGACAATTTTAAAATTTGCATTTTTTCTGCAAAGTGTCTCTAGGCCCCGATTTTCGTAGTGTTTTGCGGGAAATTAATTAACGTAATAATGTAAACATAAATTGATATCAGTAGCCAGACGTCACACTGTTGAGCGGTAGATATGACCGACCCTTGTCCCCCAAAAATGAGAAAATCGAGATTCCGAGTATCTTCTCTCGAGCGAATAGCCCGACTCCCGTAGCATTGAACGGAAAAATAAAGTAAGTGATAGTTTAAATATCAATTTATATCAATAGGCAGACGTCTTACGATCAAAAAAACACCGCTTAACAATAGATATGATTGACCTTTGTCCTAAAAAAAAGAGAAAACCGAGCTGTCGAGTGCCTTCTCACGAGCGAATAGCCCGATTTGCGTAGCGTTTAATGGAAAAAAAAAAAAGTAGGCATTTATTACTAGTAAAATGCCCATGTAAATTATTAACTAAAGAAAGAAGGAATAAGAGGATGTATTTATTCATTGCGCAATTTTATATAACTTAACGTAAAAACATTCTCTCGACGTTGTTGATGAATTGTACGAGAACGTAGATCTAGTAGCGTGCAGACCGGACAGATAGCACAACTGTACGAACGTTCACAAGATGGCAGATAGATAGCGGCACCATAAAATATACCGACGTTGTTCCAAAAACGCCATTTTGTGACGTTCTTACCTAAAATCATCTAGAATTACATGTATAAGTTATTGAAAATAATCACTTTCACAGTCAGTATATGCGGTAAAAATAAATTAGGAGTTCCGGGATGACGTAATACACGAACGTGTATTTATTTTCCAAGTTGGACATACCCGGAGACAAATGTTTCTACACTTGGAAAATAGGTAGCGCTATTATCGTGCTCATTTGTGAAACGCACGTTTTACGACACGCAGTAACGCATTGTTTAAACAAATTATGCACCAAGTTAATTGTTTTAAGCACGTATGGTGTTAACGCAATAACGAAAAATATCACGCTATTATTTACAGGGTTCGTGTAAAAAAGTAAACTCATTCGGCGCGAGACGAGAGAGATATAAGACGTCGTGAAACAGTCTAGAAGGAGGCTGTACTATAGTTAAATGAGCATATGCGCATGCGCTGGAACTTTGCGTCTATAGTACGACCTCAATATAGATCCTAATACGTCGTAGTTGGAGACAGGCCGGCCGGTTTGGCACAGGCGGTGCCGCCGCGCGGTTTTCAAACTGTCACTGCCACATTTTTTTTACGGATTTTTGCTATTTTTGTTTTATTTTTAATATTGTGACTTACCAAGTAATAACTGCAACTCTATAATTCATATTTTAATGCAGTGAATTAGATACAGTATGTTTTATTCATTGTCAACGTAATTCTTTACAATTTTTTTTGTCATATAATTTTATTTTTTGAGAGTTCCTGAGATTGTATTCGTAGAATCGCTACCTTCGTTAAATCCAGGGTTCGTAAAATCGGGGGTCTAGTGTAAATGAATTCTTATATAGTATGGATTGCACATCGGTAATTACAGTATTACTGGTAATAGATTCTCTAAATTAATACAGTAACAAAAAAGAAACACAGATTGTATTATTACATAATCATAACCAACTTCAATTTTCTTGTGTTTTGTCAATATGCCATATACCAGTACAAAAACCAATAATTGGGTGGTTGAGTATGGGATTTAGAAAAAGAAAAGGAAGAGGAGTAATGGTAGAGGAACCGGGCAGTGAAAACATTTTCTCTCTCTGCCTCCTATGTGACACGTCCATCAGTTTACAACTCCGCCTTCTTCCTCCCCCCTCCCCCTACCCCATGGCTTTTTCAAAATTTTTATGTTTTTTTTTTGCTATTTTCCGTGTGTAGCATTTACCCCTCAATTTTTTTATTGATTTATGTAATAAAAGTGCACACTATACACGAGTAAATTTGGTATTATAGTCCTTAAATAATTTATAGTTGTGAAATCTGATTGCATTTACACATACAAACACCTGAATTGTCCATACATATTTACACAAAGTTTTAATCATTTAAAAATCTTACGGGCACAAAGTTTTGGAGGGCGGCAGGTCTTTAAAAGATAGTAGCAGTGAAACTCAAATTTGAAATTGTGTTCAGATGTAAAGAGTTCTTGCCTCTTAGCAGTTATTGGAGTTTCAGTACTGATCAACAACAGTGATTAGAGTAAGTAAACACATATAAATATGGTGTTTTACTATTTTAACTGTTGCAGAATATCTTCCAAGGAGAGGACATCCGTATACAACTGCCACTTGAGACATCTGAATTTGATCAGGTGACAGTGCAGTGGAGGGAGATTACATCACGCTTGTATCAGGATCGCAATGCATTGAGAGCAACACATCATCCCAGTGAGACACCATTAATTTCAAGTCCATATTTTAAACTTGATTCACAGTCTAATACTTCCATTTAAACGTAAATCTACAACATGTTCCCGCTTTGGTTAAGATTATTGTATGGATGAGAGAAAGCTAGGGAGGAGGTTGTGCCAGCTACTTGACTAGAATGCCTGTCAACTGTCTAGTCCAAAGAATGGATGATGTGAGATGACTGTGGAGCAGCAATGAAATGAGAAAGGCTAGAGAAACGGAACTTGCCCGAGTGAACCAGTCAGCCAGCGACATCTGCTGTGTTTCCCACCTGTAAATATTCTGGGACCAAACTCCCCGGGGATTGAACCTGAATTGCCAAGGTGGGAGGTAAGAGGCCGTGTGGCCTGCTTTTGCAAGTAAACAAAATTGTGTATCTTAAAATTCCATTCACAATTACAACTTTTGCGGTCAGTAGGGTGGGTAACACTTAACTGGATATAGTAGAACCAGATTTTTTACAACTGTTCATGGTTCCCAAGAAAACTATAGTAAAATCACAGCTGTAGTTAAAATCAAAGATATGCCAATTTACCTTTAAGTAATAAAAGTGTACTTGTAAGTGTCTATGATGTTTAAAGTCTAGTGTTAACTTTGAATCTGCCCACTCATAGTATGTTGACGTGGCAGCCTGAATCAACTAGCATCTCAATTCTCGAGAGGCGTTGCAGATCATTTTCAGCATCCTCTGTGTCCTAGGACAGACTCGGTAACTAAAATTAGTACCAGTTTTGTTTCATGTAAAACTTAACATCATCTTCTTGAGGTTCATTATTGTGTACAGTTTCTCCATTTTAATAGTTGACAATTTATGGAATTGTTAGGTTTCAGTCACACTGATGTGTTTGATAAATTGTGGCCCTTGAGCCTGTAGTGTTCATTAGTACAATTCGGAAGAATGAAGGTCTTGTGAGCAACTCATCATGGATTTAGAGCATGTTTAGTGTTTACTTGTCTCATGTGGTCTTATTTTATTGAAATCTGCTGTAAACTAGAGTTAGGGCAAATCTAAATTTCACTATATAGTACTAGTAATAGAGAGGTTTTACGGAATGGGGAAATTAGTAGAGGTCTGCGAATATTCGAAATCGAAAAAATATTCGCGAATAATTTATTATTTGATTCAATATCTCGAATCAAATCAGTTTACAAAATAATCAAAATTACTTTTTTTTTTACTTTTGCTTGATTGTGTGTTTTCTTTATAAATGCAAACACGAGCTTTTTAATAAGTACATTGCTGCTGCTTTACAAATACAGGAGCAACCCAGGTTGCATCTGGTTGCAACCGAAGCAGTCCAAAAATGCATTGTTCACAAAAAACGATACCAATTGAGCCTTGAAAATACGCCTATTAGTTCCATCGTGCGTCTCGGCAACTGCAATGTCGATCGATATTGTCTCTCGCAAGCCGCCATAGTCGATTATTATCTGTGGTCAAATCATCGATATGTCGTCACTCTATGAAATAGTCGTTACCGGTAATAAACAAATAATGGTATGGTAGCATCGTTCGGCCTAAACAATATGAAAAGGTGTGTTCAGTGTTCGTGAAGATTTTCATTTAGGCATGTTGTACCATATTATTTGGTCGAACTGTTTAGAAGCAAGTGCAAAAAAAGTATATAAGCGAGTGAGTGAAAATGGCAGACGTTACGACGAAACGTAAACGAAGTTGCTTGTGGCAATATTTTGAGCAAGGTGATGGTGAAGCTGTTTGCACTCACTGCACCAATTGTTTTAAAACGTCAACAGGTTTGTTGGTTGAAATAGGACTGTCTTACAATTTCTGTAGTGTCCCCGTGAAAAATAATCTTAACATAACCGTACATACAGTAAGAATCATTAGTTTCCCATTCTTTTATGGGCTTCCAGCGAGTACCGACTTGGCAAGTGGCGATTGCGGTGCAATATCCTGTGTTGCGTGGCATGCACCATAATTAGAAATGTGTTCTTTTGTTATTTCGTACGGCAGTTTTAGCACAGTCTAGACCTACACAATTAAATTTATTTTTCTCTTCGAGCTGAAACGGAACACTTGATAGGTTAATTTAACTGGTGTAATAAATTACTAAACCTTTGCCTATTCAAAATTATATGCCGATTAAAAGATGGCACTGCGTATATCAATATTTTGTTAATTTGTTTTTTTTAAGTGTACAAAGTGATGCCATTATGCTTATACAATAACATGTGTAGTAGCCTAAGTGTAAGATTTAAAACTAGGATAATCATAAACAATTGATTTTTTTTCAAGTAAAAATACTCTGTGCTGATGGTCTAAGTGCATTTTCAAATAATTTTGCTTTCACTGTGTAAGATTTAAAACTAGGATAATTATAAACAATTGATTTTTTTCAAGTAAAAATACTCTGTGCTGATGGTCTAAGTGCATTTTCAAATAATTTTGCTTTCACTACAAAAATTACAATCCTGTTTATGTAAAAATAACCAATTGTAAGTATGTCTTCTTTCACTTATTATTTGTGTTAAACACTTAATCGGAACTGACAGTGATTGATTTGATGTAACCTATGTTCTCAAGTCGATGGAGTCTTCAGTAACTTACCCTGTGTTTCTTTACTGACATAACTTAATATTCTATTCGAAAAAACTTCGAAATACGGGAATAATCTTAGATTCGATTCGAAATTCGATTCAATTTAAAAAATGCTGATTCGCAGACCTCTAAAAATTAGGGATTTATTATATTTTAATGTGTTTAGAAGTCAATACACTACTCATCAGAGTAGGGGTATAGATGGTGCATATGTGTTTGTAGTAGTACATATGACATTATTTAGTGTTTTTAGACTGCACTTATAGGTTCTGATTAAATAGTTTACAAAATAATGCTTCAAGTGTAAGCCACGCTGGATTTTTATTTGCGTACATATTCCCCTGTTGCACCATGCAGATGTGTAGGCTAGCTGACATGACTACAGCAACATCAGACTAATAAAGTTTAATTTAGTGTGCCTTTGTGGTGTAGTTAGAACAGGGACTTAAGTATTAAAGGAATTCATTAATATTGTTGTCTACCGGTTGTGCTCAAGGGAAAAGAAAAGGAAAATGTTCAGAATGAAGGGGGCACTGTTAGTAAGTGACAAAAGGGTTAGGGAGGGAGAGATGTGGTGTTTTAAGTACCAGATTTAAGAGATAGAATGGTGAAGAGGGCTTATTCTAGACGCTCAGTTTTTTCCCTTTGCATGTCCTGCTCTCGTTTCAAATCTTAACCGTCACATTTTGTAGTTTCTCTTCCGTTTCATTGTACAGCATGCCAGTTATGAGCAGTAACCCGTAAAACGACATATTTTATCGCTCATGACTCACTTATTTTAAATAGTTTTTTTTTTTTTTTTCCAAAAATTTATGATAAAATACATGATAAAATTGTTGCCTCAAAATCTAGTACTCATAAATTCTGCGCTCTACTGTACTAATTTATTGTGAGGATGCACCCACATTAAAATTTTGTGGTGTAACAAGATGCTAAGTGCAAAGAATTTAAAATTTGGCAATTAAAAAAAGTAGCTTTTAGTACTACTAATTTTTTTGTAACTTAAACTGTACACATTTATAGATTTATTGACGATTCTGACTGGACTGAACAGAAAGTTAGAGTTGATTCAGCGTGCACTGGAGGCCTACTTAGAGACAAAACGCCAGATATTCCCACGTTTCTACTTTGTTTCCAATGACGACCTGCTGGAGATACTTGCTCAGTCTAGAAGGCCTGAAAACGTGCAGCCTCACCTTAAGAAGTGTTTTGACAATATCAATAAGCTGCAGATAGGAAAGGTAGGCAAGCTATGAGGTTTTTTTTTACATTATGTCAATTTCGTAAATTACAATAATTTAAAAATAAAAGTGTACAGGAATTTATTTTCTGCTTGTTTGAACTTTTGATGTAACAAACAAAAATAAATTCTTTTCATAATACAGTGAACCCTCGATAACTCGGACTAAAAGGGGGGAGAAGCTGTCCGAGTTACGATTTGTCCGTGTTATCGAGGGGTGTCCGGGGAGGAGGGGTAATCAGTCATTAATCACAAGAAACGTGAGGAAACCAGTACGCTATCATTTCTACAAACAAAAGAAGCGGCAATATACTGCTTTGTACGTATCAATTTACAGGAGGGGATCACTGTAACGGGAGAACTATAAAAGAAAGTATGTCAAACAACCTGGGCCGGCAGATTCTTTTTTATTTATTTTTTATGCTACTTCTGGCTGATCTTTTTTATCTGTGCTAGAAGTTGGCACCAAGGCACCCTTCTACCACATAAAAGTTCTCACCCCCTTCTCTCGTCATGGCTGACGACAGTCTGTGCGTGCGTGTGTGTGTGAGATAAGCTAGGGTGGTAGAGCGCGAGCGGAAGTAGTCAAGGTCAACCGGTACAGTCTC
>PNEQ01041687.1:0-12128 GCA_003012365.1 Medauroidea extradentata
GTGCTGTGAAGTGAGAAATATAAAGGAAATACTGTTTAGTCGATGTGTAATAAAGTGTTGGTAAAGTTGGGTGAGGGGCGAGGGAGGGGGGGTGTAGTAGTTTGAGCGGGTTATAACACGAACATCGGTGAGAGGGGAAAGTAGGGGGGAAATTCATCACGTGACTAACAGCCAATTAAATTAAAGTACGTGATAGGGGTTGGGGGAGGGGGTATTGGTCAATATATACAAGTAAAAAGTGGTGGGGGGCGTCAGTATGTCAATGGAGCTCGTCCGGGTAGGACGTGTCGGTAGTTGATTTAATTAAATAATTTTATATAAAAAGTTTTTTATTAAATAATTTTTTATTAAAAAGTTTTTTACTAAAAGTTTTTTATTAAAACGTTTTTTATTAAATACTGGCGGGGTTATAATGGAATGCGAAATCGAAAAATTTTCGGAAGAAACACCAAGATTGCGGCCAGAAACTATATGGTGACCGGAAACAAGATGGAGGTAATATTTTTTCGGTATTTTTGAAATTTATGAAATTTTTTAGGAAATTTTTTTTTTAAATTTTTTTTGGAATTTTTTTTTTAATTTTCAAAATTTTGGAAAATTTTGGATAATTTGACACTCAAGGTCAAGGTCAGGGTCAAGGTTAAAGGTCAAGGTCATCCAACATGGCGGTCGGGGACGTGACGTCACAACATGTGGGGGGGGGGCGCCACACTCGGGCGGGCGCCACACTTTGGCTCCATGTCCCAGAAGGAACATAATCATACTACTAATATTGTCATTGGAAACAGTATATTAATTTTGTAAAATTGAATTTTTCATATAATTTTATATGTAGGTTGTTAACATGACAAGTTTCATTAGAATTTATCGCACAATATACTGTATACAAATCGTAATATTATATCTTCTTGGGATATGTAATTTTACACCAAATGAAGACTTAACAATTATAAGGGGCTAAGTGCCAAAAGGTAAGTTTCTATACAATGACGAAAACAGTATGTTGCAACAAACAAATGAACAAGGAATTATCCAAAAGCGTTCACATATTTATTACAATAGGAAAGTAGTAAATACGATCAATCGAACAGTAATCAATACAAAACACTAATGAACATATTTTTTTTTTTCAATGAACTAAAATGCTTTGATGTTACTTCAACCATCTACTTGTGGTGATGTATGGCGTGCATTAATATCATTAGGAGATAGCACTTAAGGCTTGTCTTCGACCCAATGTTTTGGCACCTTTCTATGCATCTAACTCATTTTTGTCGAAAATGGTACATAGCCCTTTTTGAATGTTAAGTCCTCAAAAGTTTTGTTAAATGCTTGAGACAACAACTTGTCGTGTAAATTTGAAATATCCTTATTGTTACCTTATATTTACGTTAACTTGCATGCGTTTTAAAAAACATAAGTTTTGGGTATTCACTAATGCATCACAATGCACATCACATTTTGTGTGAAATTACACAAATATATTCAGCGTTGATTAACATCATTTTTACACACATTTTTCAAGTCCTATGTTGCGTAGATTTACGCATTCGCTGTGGTATTTTTTTCCAGCAACACATTATGTGTAAAATTACAATTCTTATATCACTGTTTTTTTATAATACACTTCAAAATAAATTAACTCACACAACTTACTGAAACAACCCGCTCTCTGTATATGTATTCTGACATCTACAGTTGCTGAAACAGAAACACATAATCGTATAATAACATAACCAATGTATGGTTAATTTGAAACTGTAACCTTGTATATTTATTATTCCTGTGGTGTAAAATTAGCTAAGAGATGTTAAAGTAATTTTACGGTATCACTAAGTGGCAATTTGAGCTGCCACAGACATTCTGTGTAAAATTACAAATATTAGGTCCCTCTTTCTTACGCTCGACTTCTACATAAATAAACTTACACAA
Source organism: Medauroidea extradentata (assembly GCA_003012365.1). NCBI lineage: Eukaryota > Metazoa > Arthropoda > Insecta > Phasmatodea > Phasmatidae > Medauroidea > Medauroidea extradentata. The sequence continues at coordinate 1,933 of PNEQ01041687.1, forward strand.
TATAGTGAAATAACAAGCACTCTGTAGGTGTATTTTTACATCTACATTGTCTCAACATACGTGACAATGTGTATTTCATTTCAATCAAAGTGGGGTACTTTTTAACTTATTTCATTGTTTTCTTACAATCCATATTGGGTAAAATTATCACTCGGATGTTTGGTTAATTTACCCTCCCACTAAGTGGCAATTTCTGCTGCCATAAATATTCTGTGTAAGATTAAAAATCCTACGTCGCTCTTTTTTTACAACCTACGTTTACATAAATTATCTTGCACAATAACTCTGTAACTGTGTTCTTACACGTACGTTAGCTTAACAAACTCAAAAAATAGCTGCAAAATTTAAACAATGACGTAGGGTTATTTTTAAGTTTTGTTTGTGTTTTCTAATTATCCTGTACGGTAAAGTTATCAGTCGGATGTTAGGTTATTTTACCCTCACACTAAGTGGCAATTTGTGCTGCGACATTCATTCTGTGTAAAATTACGCTAATTATTTTACAGTGTACCTTGAATCGGCACCACTTCTCTCTCCCCTCCTCGCCCCTTACCTAGTCACGATACAATATGTTATCACCTATGCTGCATAACCTGTACTAAACAAATAACATAGTTTGCTCTTTCTCATATCGCTTGTGTAGACACTACGCAGAACTTCATGTTGGTGAACGAAATTATTGCAGTTGAGTTTTGTTTTATTCGTAGCTTTACATGCATAACAAATATTGTTATATAGCAAGTTGCACTTGCATAGCAAATAACTGATCATTATGCAGTAGTTTTAGCTAGTCAAATATCTTTAATTATACTAAAAATTTTAAGTTCTGTTCTCAATAAATTCTCAAAATGAACACATCATTAAGAGTAAATTAAAATATGACGATTACAATTCACAAATGATATTTATTCGCAAATAGGTTTTTTCAAAAACCTACCTACATTTCTATTGAACTACGTTGCAGCGAATTAGTAATGCGGTTTTATTTTCCGAACTATTATTTGTGTTCGCCATGTACTTATACACGAAAAGCAAATACATATCAAAGGAAACATTTAAGATGGTTTAAAAATTAAAAATTCTGAACCTACAAAGAATTGTTAGTTTTGCTGACGTTACTGGAGACGGTTTACCCAGTTATGAAAATTTTCTATGTTACATAGTATTCCCGTAACAACTTCTCAAGCAAAAACTTGTATGTTATGGCGATAGCCTATTCATCCCTTTACAACTAGTATACTAAGTTAAATGATAATTTATACAGAAAGAAGATGTCGTTGGGTGTTTGCCTAAAGTTATGAAAACACAAAGTAGCATAATTTGTGTGTTTCTTTTTAATGTCTAACATCTATAGGTAGCCTCAAAGAATATCTGCGTGTTCAAGTTTGCAGCAGTTGTTCATTTTCTGCTCGCCGACACGGTGATTCCTCTTGTTCGGGCCAGCATTTGATTGCTTCTGTATTATTGCCTCAGTTTCCTCCAATAAGTACCTAAGTAAAGAGACAATCGCAAGAATTACAATACACTCACGTAGTGAGGAGCGAAGGACAGAAGAATGAGAGAACAAAGAGCTGAATAGGCGAACGACCGAGCATTTACGATGATTGACGAATGTGTGGCACAGTCTCAGCAGCTAACCTCAAGTCACACTGAAGTCTATGATCCAGCACTAGTTGGTAATTAGTAGACCTTGCAGCCAGAGGGTAAACTAAGGTGCGACGGGAAGTTTTACAGTAGGGAGGTAGGTTATCTGATGTCAATGTCTTGCCGCTGTCTGGAATTGTTTAAGTATTATTGTGCCAATTCACATCGTATTAATTCAATACTTTTGTTCAGCTGTGTTAGAGCCCCAACTACTTTAGTTGAGCGGCAAGAGTCAAAATTCGGTTGTGAGATGCTGCATGCGCTGCTATTCTCTTCTCAAGTGGGTCAACCCTCTCTCCAGCTATGGCATCTTTGGCGTCAGCTCTATGACAATTATTTCTCTGTCTAAGAGTGTTGGCGGTAAGGCCTAACTATGCTGCACTGTAGAGAGAGTACTGTAGCTGGGAGATGTGGTTTTCAGATGAATTGTTTTAGCTTCTTTGAGTGGGGTACATTTGGTTGATGAGTTTGCTGTTCAAATATGAGGTAGGTAGATTTATTGCTCAAGAGACACAATGGGCCATTACATGGGTGAGAACACCTGGCGGTTTCGGAATAATTGGATATGGTATTGGCTGGCATTTTGCGGTGAACCAGTTTATTGCGGAGATTAAGATCGTTTAAAGAACAATCTGTGTGGTTTACTGGGCAGTTTTTGGATATATTGTGAGAAGGCCAAGAGTATGGTACTGAGTTTTTCCCGACTACCGTAGTAAAGGACAACAAAAGAGATATGAAACTATTGAAGGGTGTTAATTGAAGCAACACTTTGTATTTGTTCACGTACCAGTGAATTTATGTAACCTTTGTCAATAAAGAAATTTTATATTGTTAGAAGTTTGAGACAAAAACTTTATGTGTGGGCAATACCCATGAGTTCTTTTGGGATAAAGGTCTTATAATTAGAAATAAAAGAGTTAAATTAAGTACTTGAATTAATAGCTCACAAAGCTACGAAATACACAAACAATAATCAACTATAACTCTCACAACAAAATTAATTACGCACACAATTAGTACTGTTCCACAGAATGTTAGTTAACTTTGACAATTAAAGCACAAGAATATTTACAATCAATCAATTACATACAACAAATCACAATAAAAGTTCGGTCAAGTATCCAATCAACAGGCTCTCCATGTACAGTGCAGCACCCAAAGTGCACCACTGTCTTCACTCTTGAGGTCTTCGGTTCGACTCCCGTCGCGCACCTCCTTCTTCACCTGTCGACCCGCAGCAGAAGCCCTCTTGTCTCACCCAGTACTGCTCCGAAGGTATGTGCCTGTAGCCTCACAGTAAGTAGACTCCGACGTCACCAAGACGTCTTCCTGACATCACCAAGATGTCCTCACCAGCCTCTCTCACAAGCTCAGCACCTCCTCTGAGCAGGACCAATAGCGAACTCTCGAAGCACTCCTTCTCTTGAATCACCAGGTAGACAGTCTCCTCAAGTAGCCAGATACTGTCCTCCTCGACACAACACCGTGAGTGTTGTTCTCCACAGCTCGCCACCTCTGCAGCACTCCAACACAACACCACAAGTGTTGTTCATCCTTCCTACGGCTCGCTGGTGTCACACAGCCTCGACACCAACCACTGCCGTCGTGCTTTCATCCTCGAGACGCCATACCTCGTCAGCTCAGTCGTGCCGACACACAACACACCTGAGTGTTGCCTATCCCTTCTGTAGGGTGCTGATGTTACTCAACTCGACACCGACCACCGATGCAGTGTTGGCACCCTCGAGGCGCCACACCTCGTCAGCTCCGCCGATGTTACATCAGCCTCGACGTCGTCGTGATACCACCCCCAAGGCGCTGGGTCCTCATCTCTGTGCCGCCGTCAGTGTCTTCTCTCGGCCCGTCACTTCTCACAACATCCATCACCACCCCAGTGGCAACGCCGCCCCTAAGGGCGCTGCCCCTCTTCAGGCTTCAAACTCCAGACTCACTGACTCTTCAAGACTCCACACGACTATCACTTCCCGACAGACTTCCTGACTGACTCGTCATGACTCCACAAGACTCTCACCTCCCGACTCTGCACAAAACTCACTCATGTTGTGCAGTTCCGATGCTTTTATACGGCCCCTTCAATGACGTCAATGACTGATGAAATATGGTAACCTGATGTCTAAAAATAGACATTACCTCGGTCGTACTTGTTGATAGTCACGTAATCGCACTGGCGTCATCGGGGAAACCCAGTGACGTCTCTCGGGAGATGCGACATAGCTGCGAAAACCCATGCACATCACTGGTTGACTCACAGGGCTGACCACCCAACATGATGTAATGTGTCTGCTGCCCGGCCAACACTCAACAATATTGCTTCACACTGCTTGCTTAGGTTGGCCTGTGTGGTAAAGACGTGTTTACCTTTGAGTTAGACTGAACGACAAAAATTAATTGGTGTGGAATGTGTGAAAACTGTCGAAGTATAGGTAATGCAAGCTGTTGGTTTGGTGTAAACAGCTGTTTCAATTTTGCATTATGGAGGGTTACTTCTGCATTCCGAAGTAATATTTGTATCTTGGAATAGTTTCATGTAAATTTTAATGTGTTTTGCGAGTTGGAGTAGTTAAAAAAGTAATGGAGACCTCTTTGGTGGTGTTTCAGATCATGAAGATTTCATCGATGAATCGTATCCAGCAGTATGGGTGAAAAGGCTGATGACTAAAAATGTGGTTTGTCAAGTTTGCCCATAAACATCTAAGTACAAGAAGAGACAGTTTCAGAACCTGTGGCATGAATATAATGTTAATCTTGACATATTTAATTATTGTTTTCAGTGTGAGTCTAGTCAGATCTGCTAGGAAAGTTGCATAAGTTTAAGATAATATTTTATTGCCGACAGTCCGGATGAGTTGGGTATATTGGTAGGTAAATATGTTATATGAATTGTTGTTAAGGTAGGCATTACAAGGTAAGAGGTTTATATTACTTATGCGTTACTCTTATATTAGGTTTCAGAATTTCATCCTCTTCGAATAATTTTCTGATAACACTTATTCCATATTAGAAACAGTGACTGTAATTTCGGTAGGAACATGAGTTACAAATTAAAAAGGAAATAGAAGGAAAACAGTAGTAGTGGTAACGTATGGACGCGTTTGCAAGGAGAGTGGGGTTTGAACAATACTGTAGGACGTGACACTGTGCTTATTGAACTAACCTGTCCGAGACAACCAATGATAGCGCACAGCGGGGATCAGGGTAGTACTCGCCTCTTTCATGCTGTTGGTAGGAGAGTATCGTCACTTGCTGCCACTAGCAGCCTCATAGGTCTGACAAACACCTTGGAGAACTGTGTGCAGTCGTCGCCAAGCAAAGCTTCCTTTAAAATACAACACAATAGTACTTACTTGGGTTCGGTACTTCTTCTAGACATTAACATTCGCATTAAATCTTCTCCCTTAGAGAAGTCAATGTTGCCAGTCTCTGGGTCGAGCTGGTCTATGAAGAGGTTGCGGTGCCGTAGGAGGAAGTTCTGCAGGTTACCGTAGCGACAATACTCCACAATGACGAGGAACTCTTCTGCAATGAAGCAGACAACAACACTCTGATCACTCGGCTGAGCAGGCTAAATACCAGAACAAAGTTGCGGTCCGTTATTGCCGGTGAGCACTGATTTATCTAATGGTCTGCAACTGTTCTTTAGAAATATCGGAACCATGTCAGTAATCAGTTATCAATTCGTCACTATTAGTGGTTTCAAACTTTTGGAAAGAAATGGTAGCGATTATTAAAATAAAAATATTACAAAATACGAATTTCGCTAGCAAAGCAGTTATTAGCTATCGTATTTTAAAGCTTACATTCACAAAAGAGCAACTTTATTTCACAGATTTATCGGATAATGTGTTTATGACAAAAACATCAATTTAATTTTAATGTTAGGTTTCAATGTGTACTTTGGAAAAACCTTCACAAAAAAAACTTTTCAGTATAATAATAAAGTCTAGTGTTCTTGCGCAGATGTCTGCTTCTGCTCACGATCCATGCGCTCGCGGGCGGCCGTGTAATCAGTTGCCGCTGTAACATCGCACTAGAAGTCAGATAAATAAAATCGTTAGTGATCGTCAATGGTTGTCAGCAATAACGAAACTGTGGCTGATAACTCTGAAACAACTGACCAGCGAAGTCAGAGATAGTCAGATCGTGGCCTAAGAGTGTAAAGCTCTGTACTGAATATCATGTCCCTAAAAACGTTGGGTAGAGTAACTTAACTAACATGAAAGTGTTCAATGTTACGAATTACTGTCTGTAAAGCCATAACAGCAAATTTTAAAGACAAAACTATTGTGCAACTCGAATGTTCTAAGAAAAAAAATTATTCCCAAATATTAAATAACTTATTCAGTACAGATTTTTTAGAACATAAGTTTTACTGTACGAATTTCATTGGTCGCGCTGGATCAACGTATTTGGTTTAGTATTTCCCGTAATGGCCAGAACTTTTGGTCGTAATGGACGCTACACGGATATTAATTGAATTGCTGAGTGGAAAAAGGAAAATATTCCATGATACGCTTAACGGCGAAAAACACATATTTGTGTTTCATACCTTTCCTGTGAGATTTACATGAAAGTGGTTCATTGGGCGTTTGTAGGTAATAAAATAAGGAAGCTAGGACCATTGTAAAAAATTGATATTATAATACTTAGGTTCGAATAATTTGATATCAGTACCGTGGAATAATTTCCTTTTTCTAACAAATAAGATGATTAAGGGTATATTGCAAAAAAAAAAAAAAATTTCTGTGTATACTTAACGAAGATACCATCTATGTCAAATGATATGAAGAAACTGTGACGTCACTCACTGTAAAATTACGTTCATGTTTCACAAAATCATGACTCATTTTCATACATTATTCTGTCAGATGTAATAACAAATTCTTTTAATGGTAGAAATAATATACAGTCACACTGACATGTGTACACCAAATTTTACAATATAACGAACATAATAAATCATTGTTGGAAAAGAAAAAGAGACAAGTCTATTGAGTGAAAAAAATATTTTCTTAATTAATAATCTAAAAGCAGCAAAGCCATATTAAAGTGGACGATGTCATGAAAAACTTACTTGAAAAAAGCTTATTTTTGTTTACAGAAGGTCGCCACTATTAAAACACTAGGTAACTAACGTATACAATGTCTACAGTCACTCATTATCATCTGATGATGTAGGACATCCAAAAGGGAGTAATAGAAGTCCTTGTACTCATCTGGCACACAGTGAACCATCTTCTGAAGATTCCTTATTTTCTTGTGATTTATTGGAACTTTTCCATCAATGTATGCTTTATCGGAAGGCATTTACAGTATCAAATTCCTTGCACTTGGTTTGTCCATCTAGAAAACGTCTGTAATGAGCCCGTCAATGAACAGGCGTGCTTCAATGTAGCCTTTATTCTCTTCTCTGTATGTTAAGTACTTGTACTTGCTTAGAGCAAACATGACTTTGGAGTTATTTGGTGGAATACAATTTACAAATTTTTTTAAATACTTGGGCCACCGTTATTTGCAGTTCAATACAAGCTCACTGAGAACATCATGAAGCAGAAAACTTCCTACTTTCTTTCTTGAATTTACTTTCATTTCATTGTATATTTGAGGCTTAGAAACTCTGTCATACTTGCGAACCACCTTTTTGACAGTAGCAAAAGTCCTGTCAAATGGCAAGAAACTGTGATCTCTTATCGGATAATATTGATGTATCACTCGAAATCGAGAGAGTAAGAACCTAGTGACAGTGTGGTTTCGGCTTTGCCCCGCACAAGAGACTAAAAACAAACAACTCTTTGGTGGTTGCAGGCAAGTGATTACTGATATGGTCATGAAGAAACCTGCACACTTCATCTAGTCCCCGCTTGGCAATGCCTTCGTGGTAGGTATAAAAAAACTGCAGTATTTGGACCTAAGCTGTGCGTGCAAAACACATAATGCCATATTTTGCGTAAATTAAACGTTTCTGGTACTGGTAAACAAGGTAAAGGAAGGTTTTGTGTGTATTCAAAGACTGTACCAGCAACATCTCTTTGTATACACATTTCAATAACGTCACGTTACTTCTTGTAGAACTTTACAGCTCTTCTCTTGTTGACTAGCATTTCAGCCATAGCAACACGCTTTGCAGTTTCATAGATCATCGGATGCTTGATTTTCACATTCAGCTCTTCACATGTCGCACAGACATCAACCTGTGGTCTGCCAAACTTATAGTTATAACGCCCATGGAAATGCTTTAGGTAATACTCATACTTATCCCCATTTACTAGGTTAGGATGCGCATGCAGAAACAGGTCATACACTTTCTTTACTGACAAAGAAACATTAAGATTCATAACCTCTCTTGAAGCATAGTGTGATATTTTTACTTCAAACGTTTGAAAGGGTTTATTAATCAGAATAGTCACATTGGCAGGTAATGTGTCTCCTCTGTTATTGTGTTTCCCTCGCATATTCTGTGGTGAATTGCCTGCTGTGATGAGCTGACACAACCTGAATATAGCCTTGTCTTGTCTGATATAGCACGCAAACTCCGAAAAGCATTGCGGCAATCTTTGCGACGCGTAGTTCATTTCTTCACATAGAAAGTAAATGATGCAGAGTTCTTTCTGTTTTTAAATCACCAGGAATTTTTCATCGACGCCTCACAACATTTTCCGTGTTAATGAGTTCTATTAAATAAGTATCCACTTCGTTCTTCGGTCTCCCACTATATAAGGATAAAATAATGTTATGTTTCTAGTCGTGGTTGAATTTCTGTGTGCACATCGCACGACAGCCACAATCTAATGCAGATTTTTTTTCTGGTACTACATTCCCTTTCAAATCAACATACTTCATTATTGTCTTTCTTGCAAACTAAATTTTTTAATGTTCATTTTGATTACACCCTTTCTTCCTTTTCCCCTGAGGACTTCACTTTCTGAACTTGATGACATTGTAATATAAGTTTTTAAATAATATTAACCACTTCAGATATAAATGACTATTTAAAACCTCCGCATCTCCAAACAATAAAATAAACTAACAGTGTCAATAATCCGCCATAGAACGCACAATACAAACAGCACAACTCGGGCAAAAGAAAACGCAGAACTTATCAGTAGCTCTGTTGTGGGTGTAACACGACTGCGTAGAAGAAGGAATTATTCCAGGAATGTTTACCTTTTTCCACTAACTTGGATGTTCGCTTGCCTGTTTCACCGGCAAGATGTGCTGGATACTTTACTTGTTTTCTCCCATTAGTTGAAGCTTTGACCAATTAACAAAATGTCTATAACAGTTTATTTTTGCTAAAATATGTAATCTCTTCAATTTTCCACTCAGCGATTCAATTAGGTTGTGCAAACATAGAAGTTGTATTATTTACTTAAAATGAAGTAACTGAAACAAAAATCAAGAATCGGAATCTCAGTCCACTTAGGATGCTTCCTTAGAGGTTATATTGTTTAAACAATCAACTGTCCATGAAAGAAGCTGCAATCGAATAAGGAAATGTCATAAGAATTGAAGTTTTGTATCGTTATGTGAGGGTTTTTCACCAGAAGAGAAGAACTTTATTATGCCATAGGTAGTAATTAATGTTTTTGTTAATGGCGCGTAGTTAATTTGCGTGTATGTATAGTGACAAGTTATGGATATTTTTGATGTATTACTAGTAAAGGATTTTCACGTGGTGGCTAGCATAATTCATTCATTATTTTATGGCGTAGTGATATTTTTTCAAAGATTTCATACTTAAAGCCCACGTGTCACTATTAATTATATTTTGTAAGTAGAATGTTTTAAATTCTGAAAGGGAGGAAGTAACGCGAAACCGTTACATAGAAAATATGGAAATTGTTTGTTCTATGCCGTATTATTTAAATGTAAGTTTATATATCTTCATCTAATTATTGACATCAGAAAAAATAAAATAAGTCGATAATTAGCTAAATTTTATAGAAACATATGTTTTGAAAAAGTTAGGCTTATTAGTACAAACTATTCCCTACATTTTTATGTAACGGTTTTGTATTATATGTTCCCTTTCAGGATTAAAAAAATAAACTAGAAAAAACAGCGTACAGAGTGTTTCGATTCAACACAGAACTGGCAAGTGGGCTGCCTACCCACCCGCAACCGGCTTGAATTCTGCTCGCGGCGCGCTAGCGACGTGAGCTACGTTCGATTTCACTGGTTGCCGCCTTCTTACGCAGCATTCTAAACGGTTTAACTCTTTCAACATATATTTACACAGACTTTGGAATATGTTTCAACGATTTCTGCTTCAGATCTTGTTATTTAACGCTTCTGTTAATCATTTTTACGAAATATTTCTATAAAATAAACGTTCCTGAACTACATGTAACAAATGTAAAATGGTAGAACGACTAACCTACGAATAACAACACAGGCACTTTAGTCTTACTGCCTAGCAGCGGCACGATATTTTACTGAAACCATAAAATATCATTATTACGAGAATATAATATTATGAACCGGCTGTAAGTAACATTATTGTTATGACGTTTTTGTATGATTAAAGAATCCGC
>PNEQ01041688.1:0-12128 GCA_003012365.1 Medauroidea extradentata
ATGATTTTAATTTACATTTGTTAGTTTTTCTAAATGTCCTCTTAATAATGGTGCCGCGATCTGCACGAACAAAGTGCCGAGTCCCAGCTTATTATCTAAAGTGTTAACACATGTTCTTAAATTCTACCCACGGTGACTTGGCGATCTCGATGCACTGTACACCGCTTAAACTCAGTAAGCTGGGCCATTCGCCGCCGGGTTACATTTGCCTCTTTACACTTCTCACAGACCATTGCTCACAAGCCACCCCGCGATCCCATTAGGCCTATGCTGATGCCGGAAATCTAATATAAATACCCTTAAGTTATAAGTCTTGAAATTTATGTTAATACCAGAAATGAACTACAATAGCGCATAATAAACCAATCGGAAGAAAAAATAAATGGGTGGGTATAGGCCAAGTACCTCACAACAACATTGTCACTTGGTAGAGGTATGAATGAGTTTTAATCGACAGAACTGATAGCACGTACTCATAGTCCTATTTTTATGTGTCGTTACTTGCGCTGGGATCTGCTGACACCACACAGTCTCTAACAAGAGGGTGGGACCCCTACACTCTGCCTTACTTCAGCATGTCAACTCGGCGTTCTCTTCGGAGTAACGTGAGGCTGGGGTACAAACAATCCAAGCTATTTTTTGACGAGTGTTCAGTATAGGTTTGGTAAATTTTTATAAAAACTATAAGGCATTATACACACGTAGATTCATTGATACTGTTTCTGTACTGCTATAGTATGAAACTCTTGTACAAGCAGTACAAAACCCTTTTCGTCTTATTATTATCAGTTGTGAGGTGTATTAGCAAAGTAATTATCCTAAGCTGCTTCTGTTATAGTTGGTATAGCGCATGAACAGAATACAGCTGTAAATTGACCACACCATCCACAATGCAGTAATGTAGGAGTCTGCTTTCACACCAGTTTTTACACAACCCAGGCACCTAAAGCAAATATGAATGCCTCTACCATACTTAGTGCTCTCTGCTGGACTACATAGAGGTGTGGCTACTGAAACTTGCTTCGACTTAGGCTGTACAATATTCACAAAATACCTCCTATGAAAATTCAACATAAAACCTATAACATTTGAGTCACCACCCTCTCCATGGCTTACCGTAGTGTCTCTAGCAATGAAACACTCATAATGAAGTCTCTGATTACACTGTATGCCTTAAAATACTAAGCACTCTGGAGCTAATATTCATGACAATGACAACATAGAATTCAATTCAACTCATTTTTTTCCTACTTCAGTTATTAATTTACATACACTGTTAATATTAAACACTGTATCTTTATATCTTCTGGTGCTCGTAGGTTATTAATTAACAATCTGTTCTTACTTAAAATATCTTAAACATTTGGCTTGCTTCCTCGTGAGAAGTGAATGTCGGTCATAAAGACCTTTGAATAATTACATCACAAGGATTATTATGGTAGTATTCCAGTGACTTCCCCTACGGTTCCAGAACTTGATCACAGTACTCTTTTCTGCTTATGTGGTTATGTCTTGGAACGCCCATGTTTCCATGGAGTAGGTTCAACATATGCCCAATAAAAGTTTGTCTTTCCCAAGAATTGTGAAAAGAGTCTTGCCTACTAGGACATGAAGTGTCATTGTGCAAAACTGTTCGTAAAGAACAACTGGTTGAAGGATGGGTGGTAAATAGCAAAGTCTACAGTCATCTGGAGTTTAAATAGACATGATTGACATCATAAGAAAGTGATGATGCCTGCGTAATCTCCTGTCACTCTCTTTGGAATGCTTGTGTATTCACACTACGCGACGCCAGTGGCTCTGCTTGGATGCAATAACCGTGCTAGACACTGCCAGACTCTGCAATTACCATGATAACAGCGACCTTAGTGTCTTGTCACAGCTGTCTGAGCTACGTCTGCTCGACTAGCCTTCATGCATTCTGACCTGCGTAAGCATTATGTGTGAATGCAAGTTCCCAGCTGTTGTACTCTACTCACATTTCCCATCCTACCCCAGTATCTTGAACCTCGGTTATTACTGCCTGTGCACACCGGCTAGTCAGCCATCAGCCAGGTCGGCCCTGTGTCTGACACCTAAGACTGTACAGTGGACCTGGAGGCCAAGATACGTGAACTGTATTAAAACTCCATATGCTGGATCTGGGTTTGTATCCCGATTCTTCAGTTAAATTTACTTCTTAGTGGACTCAGTTATTCTTACAAGTTTAATCATGTTTTACAATAATGTTAGCACATATCAAAGTATTAAAATATTATGGAAACTTAACGAGTTTTAACTAGTTTAATCTATTATTCTGATCTATGCCCTCCAGTTTTGTAGCATGTCATGCCTACTTTTTTTTACGCAGAACTGTTAAACCTGTTCGTAATAAGCTAATATATGAAAAGGACACACACTTCAAACTATTTTTTAAAATACAGCATTCTTATTTAGAAACATGATATTAGGGTCCCTCAAAATGACTAAAAACTTTTTTTTTCGGACTGCTGCAACTCTAATATACCTCCTAGATTTGTGAAACACAAAACAATAAATTTGTGTTGACCCTTTATGATTTATTATCCACAAATGAAATTGTAGGGCCACAGCTTGACCCCAACAGAAAAAGGACCACTAAGTGTTGCGTACTGTGTATAGAGGCGATGAAGTTTTAGTTGAGTGTGGCGTTTGTCTGGCCCTATTGTACTCCTGTTTCTGCATCTCAAACGCAGATATAATTTTCATTTAGTACATAGGCCTCTTGGGGGCTGCGGTGGTCGAGGGGTCAGACCTCTTGCTTCCCATGTAGGCAATCCAGGTTTGATCCCCGGCTAGTTCGTTCCCAGATTTTTTGCATATGGAAACATGGCGGACGTTGCCATTGGCTGGTGGGTTTTCTCATATACTCAGTTTCCCCCACCTCTCTCATTCCATTGTTGCTCCACACTCATCTCTTCCGCACCTCACCTTTTTTTTGGGCCGGACGAGCGACAGGTGTGTCTCGCTAGTCAAGCAGCTGGTCCAACTTTCATTTCGACCTTCTCTCGTACACTATGTGACCCTGTCCAAAGACGGGAACACATATGTAATCAATTTTCATTTTCACATAGGCCTATTAAAGACCTCATCAGGTATGTTTACCGTGATTTAGCATGTAATTATTATAGAGCATTATATTTATTATTTGAGTTATTCACAGTAAAGTGAGCAATTTTTGTTACCTTTATTTTTTCCCCCTTCCTTTCTTCCTTCCTTCTCCTCCCCATGACCGAGCATGGTGGAACTAACACTCGCCTCACCTGTCGTTTGAAAATAAAATCATGACAGTTAACGTTTATGTCTCTAACTGTCCGTGTTTTGAACTCAAATGCATAACAGTTTTGTTCCAAAATTTTTTCATGTTAAATAAATTCACAGTTTTTTGCACATGAGGTATCATATTTTATAATGTAAAAATGAGCTTCAAGGAACCATTTTTTTTTTTTGTGGACAAATTATATAATAATTTCAAAAATGTGTACCTACATACTTCTATGCATTGTATGACTGTACTAGAATTTTTTACAATAGAACTATTCAAAATTATTTGAGATACTTACACAATTTAAAAAAACTTCCTGGGGTGACCTTAAATTTTTTTTATGGGTGATATAATAGTAAGGTCATAGCAGATCCACTGTCCTAACTATCTACAATAGCCTTTAAAGTGTGAAACAATGTTTTAACAATAAAATAATTATTTTACATAAATAACTTTTTCTCCATCTTAGTGCACATTTGAGAATAATTTATTTTAGCCTCTGAAGCATATTTAATACAACGGTAAGCAAATCTCGTGGCAGTGTCTACATTTACTTTAAGTGGAAGGAATTTAAATACATGGTTTCATTAAAATAGTTAACAAGCAGTACTTTAGTAAGTATTTTGTTGTAAATATGAACTGCTAACTTATCCGTATTAAAGAGCTTCAGTAATAGAAGACCCAATAACTTCTGTAATTTGAAATAATTTTTGTCATACGTTTCTTGTTATAAACCTTTGTGTAAGTGAAGAAATAAGTGCAAACTAGAAAAACATTCTCAGGATGTGATCTTTTACTTTAAGACAATTTGCAATAGACAACCACATTTCCTCATACCAGATACAGTTGCTCTGTCAGCCTTCCTGACAAGTCCTTGTGCACCAGTCGCTAGTGACACTGTGCAGTAAGGCTGACACCAAAGTGAAGCAATTCACATTCAATGAACTGGTGGATGTGCATCTGTGCTCGTATGTTTCATTTAATACTTGTAGCAGCTGTTCTATGTTATGTATCTGCCTAGTGCCCTTCTGTTCAGACATTTTGCGATGCTCACAAAACTGAAGTTTGAGACAAGTCAAGAAACGGAAAAGAACCTAAATTAACTGATTTTATAGTAGAGTACATTTGTTCGTAATTTTTTTCACTTTCTGTTGAGCCTCCTACTTAATTAGTAGAATAAACAGATCAGAAACAGGAAAAATATATCATAATCTTAAAAAATGTTGGAATACAAAAAAAACTGATTTACCTACCTAAATTTCTCTAAAAGGCACGTTAGTTAAACTGTTACAGTTGCATAGCTTGTACGATTTTCATTGGAAATTTTTTTGGTGTATAAAATTAATAAAAAGAGTGTTTGTTTTAATCAGTGCTTTTAAAAACATCATTATGGACTATGTAATTTGATGTCTGAGAAGTTCAGATTACTTTTCATGTTTGGCTTCACAAATGTAAAAACATTGTAACTTGAAGCAACAATATGTTTGTAAAAAAATATGTAAAAGGTATGAAAACTTGATATATTTCATCCTTTATTTATTTACGTAATTGGTATCTGCTAATGGTTTGTTTACTGCACAGATAGTAGCATTTATTTTGATACTGTTTTATTGTAATGTGATATTAATTTTTAATCATAATTATTCTCTTTACGTTTAAAGTTTTTAACTACAGTACACGTTTTGTGATTAAAAGGTTAGTTGAGTATTGTTAGTCTATCCCACTGTTTTTAACCAAAGCTTGTCTAGTATTGTGTATGTTTTTATTTGACTTGTGTGTTTTTTAAAGTAAAATGTGTGTTGTGTTTGTTAACTCAAAGAATGTCAAGAGTTTTCATAAAAATATATACATATTATATGTTGTACTTTTTTGTGCAGGTGTGAAAAAATAATTCAGAACTCTTAAGTTAATATGTATGCTGTTATGTTGATATTTGTGTGAAGAAAGAGTTTTTATTACTGTAACACAGGTTAATTTTACTGTAGACAGGATTTTAAAGACTAAACTTTTAGTACATTGGTGGATATTTTACTATTTTCTACAGCAGATTGTTTGTCTCTATTCGTTGTTTTCAATATTCCAGTTCTTAGCTTGGTCAGAGAGAGATAATTGTCACAGTTTGACGTCAGTACAGTAATGTAATGAATGTTTGTTATGTTAGTATAGCATAGAAAGAGTATGCTCGTGTGATGGAGGTACAGGGTCAGTGAGATACTGCAGACTGGCTAGCCTGTCCACACAACACATTTCATATATGCTCCCAATTTTATGCTTGAATTGTCTGTAACTGTTGATTACATTACATTTGTGCAGTCTGGTTTGGTAGTCAGCAAGATTGTATTTTTACAAATATAGCAGTTTGTAAAGTCTGTTTGGAGCTTTATTCAACAGCTTAGAAATGTCTTATGTACTCGTGTCTTCAAGTACCATTCCTTAGCTATAGGAAATGTGTGATGTTCCTGTAGCTAGGAACTAATGTACAATAAAATCTTGTTACGTGCAACATTTCGTTTTATTAATTACATTATTATTAAGTTCCAATAATCTTCTGATAAAACATAATAATTTCATGCTGTACATGTATCAACATTCTAATTTCACAATTCCTGCACATAATATTATTTGTTCACGTAATAACCACAACTCTAGCAAAGTAAGGCACATCAACTTCACAACCATTTAGTCGTAGCGTATTTGCCGGCATATAAGACAACTATTTTTACATATTTTCGGCCTTCAAAAATTGCTACTCGTTGTGTATGAAGGTGCAAAAATTTTTGGTAACCTAAAAATAGTTTGAAAACAAGTGCCTTATATAATATTTACGCCACGGTACAAAATTTTCATGAGCGTCATTCATAACAAAGGACACGTTTACCTCGCAGCTGGAGTACGTGCCTAAATCCTTTGTCTCGCCAGCCCACAACTCTCAGGCGGAGGAAACTAGGATCTAGGTCCGCATGCTTAGATCCTTTGTCTCGCAAGCACAAATCTGTCGGGCGGAGAAAACTAGGATCTAGATACCGTACCACATATTCATGTGTCTGTCTAGCGCTAGGCTGGCAGACAACAACATCGCACAGGAATGCGATGACCTTGCAAGCAGCTGTTGTAGCCTGGCGTTGCCATCTAGTGCGTGGCGTGCCTCAGTCCGGCGTTGCCAAGTCGCGCACGGCTGCCGGCAACTGATGATGCCGCCGCCTTGTATTTCCTTGGCTCTTGGGCGCCCGGAGGGCAGTAGTAGTCAATGTTATTCGTTTGTGTGTCTCCTGTGATATTTATATAACAGTAATAAATGCATCAAAAATACTTAAACTAAGTTGTTAATGTTTCTGGTAAAGGAAAAAAATATTTTTCTGTCCGGAATTTCCAAATTAATAACTTACTTTTTTTCATGGTTTTGTACCTTCAAAACCATGACTCGTCTTATATGCGGGGTTGTCCTATATGCCGGCAAGTACGGTAATTTTGGACTGATTATCTATACATGATTCTGTGTAATTGAAATATACTGTTAGTTAATGTCCACAGAATACTGTAGTATAAAATTATTTATTCCTGAAACATGTTCCAGCATATGACACTTTTTTCTCAGATCCCCTGGAAAAATTTATAACAGGATTTTACTGAAGTCTTCTGATAACAAGGATGAGGCCTATGCTACTTTGCTGTCTTGTGTTGTGCAAAGTTGGCTAATGTGTCTGCTTAGCAAGTATTTTCCTCCTGCTTGGCGAGCGACCAATCAAACGTGACTGTCTGACACCTGTATTGGCACAGGACAGTACAAGGTTAACTGTTCGGTACTCACTTCGACAATTACAGGTGGAGTCATACACATAAGCCAGTAACAGGATGGTATAACTCTTCAATACAACAGATGACTAAGTAATTGTAGAGCCACTTGTGTTTGTGGCAGTGTCCTACATGCACATTCACATCTTATTTCATTATAACCATGAATTATATTTATGCACAAAAATGTATGTTTCTTGCTTAGTTTGCTCCAACATCAGTGTTAATTATACTAATCTAATGCAAAAATCTCAGTATTGTATGCTTACTTCAACTTAAGGCTGTATCTGGTAGTTTTTAAATTATTTCAAGGATGTTATTTTAAAAGCAACCATATGTTAAGGAAGAATTGTTTCATTGTTTTGACTCCAATATTTATTGATTTATGCCCTAATTTTTTCAATTCGAAATATCCCATGAGTTTAGAGTTTTTTGCACTGTAAGTATCACAAATTTTGTGATGAAAACAAGCCAAAATCGATCAAAAAATTTTTGCTAGACAAATTGTACATTGCTTTGCAAAAAACCTTCATACCGGTGTGCACTGTATGACTGCTAACACATTTTTCAATGCCCACTGTTAAAACATTTGTTATTTGCTCCAGTGTGAAAAACAGTCTGATTGTCATCCTTGAAATTATAGTTCTTATTGTGTTGGGTTAGTTACATGTAAAATAGGCATGCTATGAATATCATCTGTTTTTGTGTATACTCTACAGTATTTCCTAGTCAACGTGGGGATGGCATATTTTTTAAAAGCATAGCATTAGGAGAAACAGAGCTACGCAAATACAGATACATAGTTATGAAAAACATCCGAGATTAAATTATAGCTTTCAAGTGTGTGATACATTAGCACTCAAGACATCAGCTTTATTAGATCCAAACAGTAACCACACATACAGAGCTGACAAAGCAAGCCTCGGCTGGATGCAACATCTACCCACAAGAAAAGCCAGCTGCAACACCAGAATTGTGAAATCCTTGCCATCTTCTTGCAGTAGTTCAGAACTCAGACACTGGTACTGGCCCATCAATACATCACAAAATCCAGACAGCCTCCAGGCTTCAATATCAGATAATTCCATTTTTCCACCCTTTCCCCCCTCTCCATTAGAAGCTATCAGAACTAGATCTACGTTACTGCCCTCATGTTTGAAATTTCCGCCATGCTTAGCTCGTCTTCTGGCCGCTGAGCTTACAGGTAACAGCACACACTGCCATGTCTTGCTGTGTCTCTCATCCTTTCTAGTGTGTGTACCTATTTACAAGTATCAGCGGTAAGTATGTGTACCTCAGTCTATTACTTTGTTAGCCTAGCGGCCTATTTCCCATCATTCTTACACACACACTTCTGACGGCGTTAAACAA
Organism: Medauroidea extradentata; assembly: GCA_003012365.1. Classification (NCBI taxonomy): domain Eukaryota; kingdom Metazoa; phylum Arthropoda; class Insecta; order Phasmatodea; family Phasmatidae; genus Medauroidea; species Medauroidea extradentata. Next base: position 8,447 of record PNEQ01041688.1, read on the forward strand.
CTTGACATTATATCTGTACGACAACAGTGCCATTGAACAGGAATTGGTTGTGTTTTGAATAGTACCTTAGGTTATTCTGTAATTAATACATGTTCAAAAAATAAAGCTTACTAACACCTTTTATTAAAAAATTACAAGTTAGCTAGTAATTTTATGTGTGCTATTATGATTGGTTCACTTTAAACCTATTTGTTAAAGAAGACAACAAAACATCAGTTAGTGTCTACATTTTGTTGTGATATAGCATATTAGTTATGTTATCAGTAGAGGCAACATTATGACACTTAAAATCACTTGTGCAACACCACACACTTAATAAACATTTTAACGACTGACTTAAAAAAAATATCTATTACTGTGTATTTCTATGCTTCTTTATTGGTACAAACTTAAATTTCCGTTCATTAACATTTAGGTATACAGGACAAAACCATTGACAGCGTGGTGGGGCAGTGGTTTGGTAATTTGTTAGCTTCATAGTTTTCAAAATTATGGTAATATTGCAAAATACGTCGTAACTTAAAGGTATTTGTGGAAAGTCATTTGATTAGTCCAGATATAGTAGACGTTCAACTTGAGGCATTTATAAAGTGATTAGAGTAACGTTTGCTTTATGTTCAAAAAGTGAACCACTCCAATAGTTTCCACGTGTTGAATCACAATTGTAGCTTGGTCCAGGCCCAGACCCCAGATTATTTTTTACATGTTTCAATTTACAGTATGTTTGTTTCATATTTAGTTGTAACTTTACAATGTAGGTCTCAGGTAGGTCATTCTAACAATGGTGTCCGAGAGTTTAAGAACTATTTGTTATTTTATTTGTTAAAAGCCAGCACATAGGTGTAAAATTATTCATATTTAAAATCAGTTTCAGTAACTGTGAACTACTGTAATTCTTCTTAAAATAAGTAACATTTAATTTGGTCATTTGAAATTGCTCATTTAACAGTAAGAATAACCGTTTGCTTAATTATGTTAATATTAATTTAAAATTTAAATGATTCTATTTACATTTAGTAAATTTTCAATATATATACTGTGGAGTGTCACATCTTTGTTCACCCAATTTCGACACACCACACAATCTGGCTAACGGATTGTTATCTAGTGAACCTGGTCACATGGCCAAGGAAAGTTAGCTAATGTATAGGTTACTTAGTATAAAAGCTTGTAATATGTCATGTTTTTAGTGATTTTACTATTTACTAGTTTAATTGGAATTTCAACTGGCCCGTGTGGCTTTTTCAAACTATTTGTCTGCATTCGGCAAGTAGAATGTGTCGAGCACTTGTGTTTACAACTGAGACTGGACGGAAGAATATAAGTGATTAACAGAAAAGGAAAACTGCACACAGCTGAATGTTAACTGCATTGCAGAAAACTGTAAAAAAATAATCTGTGAATAATGTAAACTAATGTCAGTGAAGTAGTTGTTGACCAGAGATTATTTTATTTATGTTAGTAAGGTATATGTTACATATTTTTACCAGCATTTTATCTGGAAAAATATGATGCAGTTATTGTGTAGCAAAAGTTTTGAAGATGAAGTAAAACTGTGAAATTAAAATATTATTTATTCTTTAATGACTGTTAGTGTGGGCATTAATTAAGAGTTTTGTACAAAGACACTGATCTACTAATTTGTTGTTTCATAATATGTTGTAAACAAAAAATTATAAGTCAGTGAAACTGGTCACATTGTAACAACTATTTCCATAATACTGTAATTGCAGTTTCAAATATCGGGTTCACTTCTAGATATTCATGTCACAGAAAATTAAGATAATTATTTAGTAAGCTCATTTAAAAGTATATTTTTGTGCCTGCTAAAGCATTGATGCCTGTACAAATTTTCTTTTTGAAACAGTACATCATCTTATTTGCCATTGATTGCATCTATAATTCCAGTCTTCTTGAAACTCTCATCAACATTTCTGTGTAATATTAGTCCTCGATTTACGTACAGTATGTTTCATGTTCTTGGAAACCACTACTATAAAGCAGGGTACTCAAAATATTTTTGTTACCGGACTATAGTGGAATTTTTTGTGTTTGTCGTCAGTAAATAAAAACCACCTAATCACCTTGTATAGTAGAATTTTTAATTTAATGTTTTCCCTCCAGAGTGCCATCATTTTGGGCAATAGAAAAGCTATTTAAATTTTGATACATATAGTATACGTTTTGATATGCTCAGCGATCCAGTCCTTAGATTTTTATTTTGTTTATTACCAGCTTAAGGTGTCATTTATTATAAATTACATAGTTAAATGACCAATAGCAGAACCATTATGAAGTTGGTATTGTGAAGTAAGCAGCCTGCGCTTGGGGTATACTATTTCGATAAGTAAATTGTGTGTTTTAGGATTTTGCTTAGAGTACCTGTTAATGTTTAATTGTTTTGCATAAATAATGCTAGCCAGTGTTACTGACACTTCTGAAGCAAGAGCTGGTCAGCCTAGGGTCAGTTAAGTATAGGACAGTGATGATGCTTTTAATATTTTCAAAAGCCCCAGTGTGTTGCCCGGTCACCCTATTTTAAGGGCGCCGTCTATTAGAATCGTGAAGAGGCGCGCAGACCTTTAACAATCCTGATTTCATTCGAAAACCATTCAACATGTTGTCACGCGGTTAGGCTACGAAAGGCATTTAAGGATCTCAGTACAGGTCTATAATATTGCCATTAACTGTTATCGTTCCTAACAAGTATTTTTTTGAGTGTGAAAGTGACCGAATCGGGACTTTTGACGCTGATTTTTATGTAAGAGTAATCATGTTCACGATATTCTGAATATTATAGACCTGTAGAGCGACTCTTTCCCTTTCGTCGCGTAAGATAAAATGATAGTGTCTTCGCTTAAAGTCTTGATGTCCACGAGGGATTACTAAAGCATTGTTTGGTGTTAGAACACGCCCGTAAGGTGCTGCCGCCATTCTTCCTCTTCCACTTTGAACCTTCTTCCCTCGCAAGGCTCGTGTTAGGAAGGAAGGTTCAAAATGGATGTGATAGTACACCGTGCACGGTGCCAGTATCGTTGCTGATGCGGCCGCCACACTGCTAACCTAATCTGCGGGAGATAAGCGCGCATGGATCTCCTACGTATTGGATTTTCAGCGCCGTCGGTCACCTTCTTACACATTGTCGCGCTAAACACTAACAGAATACTTTTGTATGTACCGATTGAAACATTTGTAAGCAAATAAATGGAATGAAATAAACGACTAATTCCAAAGCATACCAAACGTTTCGTAGTAAAATGTGTAAAGTTGCGAGGTTGTAGACATCATAGCATTCCTTGAATATTTAAGTCTGCTGACTCATGTGGATGTAATGTTATTTGTCGCATTCATTTCAATTTGCCCTGCTTGTGAAATTGTTGTGTGAATATGTTAAACATTTATAATATTGCATTTATCTCATTATGCGGGACAGTACTGCAAAATACGTGGAATAAATATTTCATTGAGGGTTATAACTGTTTTTATTGCAATTAGAAACTTCTATAAACGAATTGACTTGGGTATTTGTAAGTTGATTTAATAAAATTTATTTAATATTACAGCTTAGAAACAAAAATAAATATTTTATTCCTTATTGGGGAGACAGTAAATGTTTCGTGTTCAAGTTGGTAAAACTCAGTAGCCTACTGCTATCAGATAAAAAATGTTATGTCATCTTGTT
>PNEQ01041692.1:0-12575 GCA_003012365.1 Medauroidea extradentata
GTTAAGTTAGGTTAGTTTAAATTAGTTTAAGCCACGGTCGTAGAAGAACAGGTCTGGACTCTCGCCTATCTACCAATGTATTTTGCTTGGCCCCCTTGTTGTTTGGCTGCAGTTCGTCAAGTTACCGAGAATGTTGTACTTTTTGGCTTTGTAATCCGGGCAGTCTGACTAACTCCGCCCACTTTTTTCCATTGTTAACCATATAAAGTAAATAAAGATTACTGGAACCATGATTAAAAATTGAGAGCGAAGGAAGTATTTCATAAATTGCTAAAAAAATACTTCTTGATAAATTGTTTATCTAGTGGGAGGGAAGTGGGCTGTGTTTGAGCTCGACCCCCCGGATTACAGCGCCAAAAATATATAGGTTAGCATTATCGGTAACTTGGTGAACCGCAGCCAAACAACAAGGGGGTCAAGTTTCCATGCGAGTGTCCAGACCTGTTCGTCTACGGCCATGGTTTAAGAGGGCATGGTACATAATTCAACGCTAAAAGCGTTAATCTATAACTGTAGATTTCTTGAAGCCAATTTACGAAAATTAAGCAATAGCAACACTAGACAATAGTTTTAGCCAACGTTTTAAACAATATTGTTTCCAGTATTATGAGCTTCTGAGGCACAATCTCTGACGCCAGAACCTCGTACATTTAACTGCGGCGCAAGAGATTACGCGTAACGAATTAGTAATTCTGGATAAATATTTACTCATTAAGTTGGTAAATACCATTATCTAGTATTGTCATTGAGTATTTTATCCATATTGGCTTCGAAAAAAGCGCACATTTCCATTGATGTTTTCAGTGTCAGCCTCATCAGTAAGTTCACTCTGGAGTTATTCGACGATGGGGTGGTCTGAACGAAGGCCTCGGAAGAGCACCTGCACGTATCGCGAATAGGCTGACAACCTCTGCACCAAAGTGCCAGCTGAAGAAGGCTTCTGTAGACTTCCTAAGTCATCTGGTTGTCACCGAAGGCAACTGTCCTAGCCCCGAACAATTCCATTTCTTCCAGGATTGCCCGACACTTCGCACGAGGAAGCAGTTGAGAAAGTTCTTCGGACTCTTTAACTGGCAACACAAGTATGTAGAGGACTTTGTCATCACGATGACCCCTTAATGGCCTTGATTATTGCTACAGAATCAATGCCAGTGATCAGCGGAAGCCGACGGATTTCTAGAAATCAAGCGATGTTTCACAGCATACCCTACTCTTGCCAGATACTACCAGACATAACCGGCCTTTCTGCAGACTGATACCAGTCAAAAGGGCTTGGGCATGGTGCAGTAATAGCTCGAAGGTAACGACGGGCGACTGGCGATTGACAATGCGAAAGCTAAGTTTGGACCCACAAAACATCACTATGACATGAACGAGAGGGAGTGGAGAGCCAGTGCTTCTCTCTGTACATGGACAACTGACTCCTCACCATGAAGGAGGTTCACAGTAAGCTTGCTTGTTGGTTCCTGCTACATCCAGATGTAGGATTTCACCATCGAGCATGTGTCTGAAAAGGACAACCAGCTTCCCGATTCACTGTCGATATCGCTGTGTCCCGTCACGATCGCCATTGACGATGCCGAATGGGAGGACTTCCTGCTATCCACATCGACAACCGAACCAAATACAATCAGCCTTAACCAAAATGAATTCAGTAGGGAGCCACCCTGGCATCACACGTACGACCATGTCTTTGTTGACATCAGACCACCTCTCTCGGAGGTTCGGGCCGGATCACAAGAAATCTCGGTTCACACTCCACGCACAGACATCAGGTTCGGGCCGGAGTCCCTAATCAATAATCACAAATAATTCCGGTTCACGAAACCCGTCTCTCTCGACGGGTCAGGCCCTTTAAAACACGAGCAAACCACGATGCGATGCTGCTTTAAAATCGGACAGCCGATCCACGAACTGCTTAGTAACCACAGCCACGCCTCCTTGCAATGAGTCCCTTGCTTTCCTTACACTTTGCTATTTATTTATCGTTATTTTCTTACTTCAGAATAAAAAAATCACAAAATTGTTTGTCATTACATTGTTGTTAATATTACAAATAACTCCTTGACTTCCTTGCAATACAGCCTGTGATTGGATGCCCCCTACCCTTCTCTTTCTTGGGCGGGTATACGCCTGCGTCCTTGAAGTGTCTTACCCCCTCCTTTCCTTCCTTAGAGAATCAAGACAAATGAGTTTGTTTTCGGAAAACATGCAGCTGCATGATGCTGGTGACACTGCCTCGCAACACAAAATATAGGGTTGGCTGCATTGTCTAGGGTCCCTGTGGCGTGACATGTATCTTGTTCTGATGTTGGGAAGGAAAGGGGTGTACACCACAGTCAATGTATTAATACATATTTCATGGAACCTCATTCCTAGGCCTCCAGGACCTCTCTTAGCTTTTACAAAAATTATTTACAGCAGAAATACTTATATTACCCTAATACATATATTTATAATGTATTCCTACTAGTTACTCAAAATTATGATTACTGGTAATACGAAAAATGTAATGTAACTGTTTAATTCAGTCTCTCGGACGAATATGAGCTAGTGTTGGTTAGTATGATAGTTTGCACTTTGGTTATTTACCTGCTTTATTACTTGGAATTTATTGTGAAACATTTCGGTTCCAGTAGTGGTAGGACTATGTTTCAAGATGGGTTTTCTTGGAAAGACATCTGTGTTAGCACTGGGTACTTTCACATAGTGTTTTACCTACAATCACGGCAAGCAATAGGACCTATTTGATGTTGCACCAAACATTGAAAATTGTCAGGCTCGAAGGAAAGTGATAGCTTTTCCTTTAACATACAATTTACTTAATAAACACAAATTTAAATGAAATTTTATGTAAATATTTCTAGTTAGAAAGGACAGTGTCAGAAATGCAATGGCATGGAAAATGTGATTACATAAACAAGTGAATAAACTCTCGTTTGATGAAATCGCTTAGACTTAAGGTAAGTAAGTGATCAGCATACTGATATACCTCAACAGTATTTATTAATGTTTTAGAAATGTAAATAAGATGTTAAACTATTGAATTAGTTTTGCTGCTCTTAAGTCAGGTCCACCACACATTTTTAAACAGTTTCCTGCAGACATGTTATCATTGTGCATTATGAAATTACAATTTTTTAAATGTTTAAGTCATGTGTTTCACATATTTTAAATACATTTATATAGTTTCATGAAAGTGAAAGCATCGATATATACAAAATACAACACACTATCTGACACATCAATGGCAGCACGGTTCGGTCTGCCGATAACGTCTGTAGATGCTTGTCCAGAAACGTATTCTATCATTTTCAAGATTTTTATCCAATTTTAGCGATGTGCTGATTTTTATAAACGGAAATATGTTCTTACTAACTGGCAACCATGAAATGTCATTTTCACTAGTCGGCACACCTTTCTTGGCGAAACTTGTCCACAGGCTTCCAAACTGTTTCGCAATCATTGAATCGTTAGTACTTGCCCCGTCGGTATTTATCGAGTAGAACACGTACTTGAGTTCATCTGTATGTGAGGCATTGTTGTACACAAACTGGTAGTTGTAAGTTTTCAGTACATCCGCGAACCTGGCATGAGAGCGAGCCGTCGTCAGGACTCCCAATACGAAGAGCAAGTCTGACTGAAGGTCTACCCAGCGAGCTCTGCTATCGTACGAGATTGTATTCTTGCCGAAGTAAGCTCGTTTGATTTTCCCGGCCACTTCCAGCGATAGTCGAGAACCTTTCTTCAGCCCCAGGTTGAGTGGGACAATTTGCTCCAAGTCGTTGCTGATGTTTTGCCAGTAAGACGGCTGGGATATTAGTTTTTCAGGAGTAAACAGCCCTGCCTCTCTTACATTGACACCTATTATGTACGGAACCTTGTAGAACGACCCGGCAGATTCCATGCACTCTGGAGACTGCCGCAGGAATGGTCTCTCCCCTCGTCTACGGTACTCCATCGTTGGCTTGAAAGGAAACATCAAGAGACGGTCGTTCTCCTCCGTGGTAAGGACTCTGGAGAGAGCTCCAACAAGGTCCCTGGCAGGAGTTGCTCTCAGGTTGGCGACCAGGTCCTGTGAGTTATTGGCACCTCTACCCACTAGGTAGCTAAGGCGGTAGGCGTGGTATTGAGTGCGGCATTTGAAGGCCCAGGGACTTAGGGCCGAGGCACTCTCTGAGATAGCTCTGCGGAAAAGACCTGCACCACAACAACAGGCGTCATACAGCCAAGTAGCCACAGCAACAAAAATAATTTAAAGTAAATGTCAAACTCCGCATTATTTAAGAATTGCTGTGTGATTACACACACATATAGTTTATACATTTTTTTTTCACTTCTAAAAAAAAATTAAAATAATTGAAAACCTCTATTTGTGTAACAATTAAAATATCTGAAGTGTTCAGTGATTTTACTTCCAGTACTGTACAAGTTGTTTCATTTCTGTGATAATGACGGAGATTATTTCTAATTTGACAAGTTCTTACCCCCGATAACATAAAATTATTAGCAGGAAAAAGAGTTTAATTGAATGCCTAAATGTTGACCACAGTTTGCTACAATTGCAAAATTACAAATTTATCTTCATGCACCCTAAGCCCATATTCCAGCATTGAAAAAAAAAACTTTATAAATGGTAACATATGTTTTTCACCCATACATTCTAGAAGCAATTTATCATGCAAGTATGTAAATGTTGAGCGCTATTACTATATAAGTTTGATAATGTCATCATGCATTTGGCTGATTATTAAGCAAGTTCGTGGATGTAAATATGAATTCATGAAACAATTTTTAGCAGATACAATTTCTTAACAAATTTATCACATACCGGTACGTGCAGTTAATTCCCGTATCATCTGTTAAGCATAGCAGAGTGATATGCCTACATATTTAATGCTATACTTTAACATATGCTTTTTATTAATATTACTTTTTAAACTGTAAAAATTTGTGTTCCAAATGTTTCAGGCATTCATTTAATAAACACATATTTTTCACGTGGATACATCCATTGTCAAACATTATTTTTATGGTTTTGAAATTCTCAAACTTTGACTGAATACTTTACTTGTTTACCTACATAACTATTTTTATACCATAGTTTAACACACAATCACATGATTCGAACGATCTTAGGGAAAGCAAAAAGCTTTTACTAATACGTTTGTTTCACTTATTTAAAAATTATAGTTATAGCAGTTAACTGTGTCTTGAAAATCAAACATTATAATGCTTTTGGTTACAAAATACCATTGGCTGCTTAAGAGTCCTATACAGCTGCCGCACGAGCATTGTTGTAGCGTGTTAGAAGAAAGTTTTTGTAACAAATATTACTAAACGTAATCTCTATTTTTGTTTTTTAGACATCATGCTTTGAAATATGGCTCTAGTTCACCTTAGAATGGCAAAAAACTGATTTTTCAGACTGCTGTCACGTAAAAATTACTAACCGGAATCGTAAAACGGAAATAGAGAAACATGCGCTGGACTTTACTTTGCACTTTCTGTAAATAAAAACTAAGGTTACCGTATAAAGTCCCATAGGGAAATGCCGACGGCCGAAACTCTGCATGCCGTTTTCACACACCGCGCATAAAGGCGACACTGTTGTTGACGCACGAGCCAGTCTAGACCTTATCGCCTGCCTCCTTCAGTACCTCAGATGCGGCATCTGGCGCCTGTTGTATAGGACTCTTAAGGGTGTTCAAGTGCGATAAAATCATAATTTTTATGAAATATTGTTAGTTTTATAGACCATACTTGTGAGTACATTTTCCTCTTACGAAACAATTTTAACTCGCATAATTTTCTCATAACGGTGCGTCAAAGTCAAAATTGGTATGTTCTGCTGCCATGTAAATAGTGAAAACCAATTGACTTACGTAAGTGAAATAATTCACAGTGAAATAACATATGACGGGCTACGTAATTAAACATTTTTTAAAAAATCTCGTGAACTATTTTTGTATTTAAAAAAAATCTGTATTTTCAACTTTTTTCTTGTATTTTTACGATTTAAAAAAAAATTCAAAATATTACTACGTTATAGTCTTTAAAATCCTCACTGCATAGCTCATGGGATGTTATATCACATTGAATTATTTTGTTTATGTAGGTCAGTTGGTTTTCAATATTTGCATGACAGCAGAACAAGCAAATTTTGACTTTGTCGCACCGTTATGAGAAAACTATGGGAGCTAAAATTGTTTCGTAAGAGGAAACTGCACTCCCAAGTATCGTCTAATAAACTAACACTATTTCATAAAGATATAAAATTACGATTTTATCGCGCTTGAACACCCTTAGGGTCAATAAACCATTTTGGGGGAGAGGTATATTTTTAAATAATATAAATTTTTATCCTTATGAAATATGTTTGATTTAAATCACCCCCTTCATCAATAAATGGAATTTACCTATCATATGAAATGGATTTGACAAAATCACCCCCATTAATAAATTGGAAGTTATTCCCTATATATCCATTCAATTAATTAATACAACCGATCTGAACTGATTCGTAGCACAAGTCTGTGTTCGCATGGCTTAGCGAGCACCATCAGTTCTTCAAAAGTGCATAGTTGAATGAACGTCCACTTTGGTAGTGCATTTCTTTTGTGTATTGCATCGATATTTCAGGCTTGGTATGCTCACCCCTGATGCCATTGTTTAAGTAATTTTACAATGTGATCATATAAAATTAGTTTGGTTTCCCCCAATACCAAGTTTCGTACTATTGACCACTTTAAAGTAGCATGAGTGATTAAACAAATACATAGATGTCTGTGTTGCAGTATATCAAATAGTGGAATGGGAAAATGGGGAGGGTGGGATTAGCGGATGTCCATTTTTGTTTAAAACTAGTGATTCTGCAAGTAAGATTGTACTAATACTTTTAAATGATAGTTAACACTGTGGAAGAAAATATTATGATTAACATATACTGTCAAGAGAAAATAAGTGTTGTATGAATGATGATTGCGGAAAAGAGGAAAACACTTGATTAAAAATATTATCTATAGCAATGCGTTTTTGTTATCCCTCGAAAATTTAATATTTAGTATATTATAAACATATAGTAGTGTTACAAATTATTACGTTCTAACTTACATCTCCATAATTTTTTGGAAAATTGGAAATATAAATTCCATGCCCCCTTCCACATGGAATCCTTTTTCACATATTTCATTTAATCTTGTCGATGCTAGAATGGTCAAGTACTAAAATAACAATATATAAAATGTGTATGACATAAGGATAACATATTCTAAAATAAGGTAGTATAGACGCAACAAGAAGACAAAACTGTCTAATAAACACAGTCATAAATCTTATATGTACGAGCAATGGGCAAGTATTCCCCATTTGAACAACCACTGCATTTTTATGAAAATAAATTTGCACCATGTTGTTTCCCTTACATGCACAGCTGGAGCTCTGAGTATGTTTGTGATTTGTGGACTAGAACCCCAAGATGCATGAGTGTTAAAAACGTCCAATCACTGACCATTAAGCACAACTTCAAAAGTGCATGTAAGGTACTAAAGAAAGTTGACGCAACATTAAAAATTCGATGTGTTTAACCATCCGCCATGCAACAGGAGATGCTCCATATGACGTCTACTCATAGTAATACATCCTTGTGCTCATCGTCTTTTCACACAACCTTTTAAAAACTTCTGGTTGACCTAGGATGTACTAACTGGCATTGCTGATGCATTCCTGTAGAGTGCCTGCACATCATCTATGAGAATTACGTATCTTCAAAGGTTTGTGTTTGTGTTCATTAGACATTTGAAAATCTTGTTTTTGTGTATGTAAAATTAATACTGGTGGTATAAGTAGTCAGATTGTATTCCCCTAACTAGCCAGACCTTACACTCACCTCTGGACAGTGGTGACAGCATGTGGTAATGTACGCTGGCTCCTCCCGCACTCTCGCCGAAGATGGTGACCTTGTGAGGGTCACCGCCGAAGTGAGCTATGTTCCTCCTGACCCAGCGTAGAGCAGCTGACTGGTCTTTCAGTCCGGCGTTACCTGTCGCGTCTGTGTCCTTGACACTCAGGAAACCTGCACCAACATGGATGGATCCACTATTATTAAGCTGAATTTGGTTTGCAGATACCCACCTGGTAATTCGTTGCGATATTGTGAATCGGACATTCGTCATTACAGAGATCTTTAGGTAAGTGCTACCAGTACGTATATCAACACTGAAAACGTCAACTGTAATGTACAGGTTTCTGGAAATTAATATAGGAAAAAAACATCAAAAAGCAATCCTAGGTTTCGATAGTTTGAGTTATTCGTATGGAGTAATCTTTTGCTCTGCAGTCAAATATAATAAATATTGTGTGTTAAAAAAGTGTGTAAAATGATTTTCCACTCGCTTAAGAGGTTTTATCACATTTTCTTGGATGCGAAGTCACCAAACCACGAAAAACACTTGAAACTCAGAAAAAAAAAACCTTGCACTTGTACAGCCTTAAGCACCAATTCCTACTCACCTTACCAAGAATCTTTGAAAGAATAGGAAAAATAAACACTTCTACACACATCACGCACTGAAACTGAGCATAAAGTAGTTGCCTACCTTTTGCTTACATTGCCTTGTAACATGTTTTAAGAAAGCATTTTTTTTGTGAAACTTTTCTTGTCCCAAATATGTTTATTTACTTGAACATATGCCCGAAGATTATGGGTTGGTACATTCAAAGCAGTTCGCATACTATAAGTACTATTTCGAAATTCTCCAAAACCACTTGCTCTACCTCGTAAATTTAATTCCTGGATACAAACGAAGCTAAAATATAGAAATGCATTGGAAATTTGTATAAAGTCACTTTTAATAAGTAGGATCATCACGTTGATACAACGTTTAGGCACCGACGAGAATTCTGCGTGTCGGTCCCAGTGGCATAATAGGGATGTGGCACTTAATGCAGGTGTCAGCGTCGTCCTTATTACTTCCTAGCTCCCGGCTGTGATATATGTGTGTAAGAGTTACAGGCCAGATCCTGTCTTATCTACATGGCAAGGGAGGGGGGCGGTACAAATGTCTTGTTACCTCTTCTCTCTTCCTTGAAATTGGGTCTACGTGTCTTGTTACAAGAAGAAAGTGTCATGTCGTCTAACATATTCAGTAATAACACAGAAAAATTCAATACAGATAAACAATAGGTAAATTATAAGTCAGACATTGTGGACTCACTATCCCAGGATGGGTTATGCCATTACCTGTTTGATATTCGACGAAGAATTGTCTTGTCGATTGTTACACAGCAAATCAACGTTATGGGGTAGCAAGACATTTAGACCATCCTGCATGTACTCACCGAAGACGTTGAGTCTGTAGTTGCAGGACACGACCACTAGTCCGTGGTCCAACAGGTGACCTGGATCGATATTTCCATTCCCCGACACGAAGGCTCCTCCATGGATCCAGACCATAACTGGTAGTGGTGCTATACCTCTGGATGGAAGCTTCAATGATCAAACATATAAATATGAACTAATCTCACATAACATAGCCAGTAACACGCCAAGAAGTAGATGTCTTAATAGAAAATAAGTTTCATTTAGTTTTGAATTAAAAAATGAGAATGCTTTTAGTGGTTGAGGGGAGGGGTGACATGTGCCATTGTGTCTTTGTAACTTAACAGCAACTTTCAGTGCAAAGTAGACATACACCTTATATTATATTGCAATATGAATTAACACTCATTCCGTAGTTTTACTTATATACGATAATTCGCTAAACAATTAAAATCATGAAAATAAAATATTGGATTTATTTTCTGAAGTTACGTTTAACAACGGTCCCGAAAGTGCATCAAATTGATGGATTAGATTATACCATAGGTCGGTATTCAAGGTAGAAACACATTGTGTTACAAGATAAAACTTATGGGCTATCAGTGGCTATCCATTCGCTTTAACAGGCTTTCCTGGCATCGACTGTTTGTGTAAGCACACAGTCAATAGTGCGCTAAGGGTGTCGCTGACCTTTGTTCATAATGCAGTGTCACCTCTACATGTGAGCGTGTAGTGTTTTACTACTACCGTAAGTAGGGCGACCTTGGGACACTTTTATACAATTTTTATTTTCCATAATTCTGAACTCTGAGTAAATATTATTAAGTGTCGTGTTACTCGGAATTTGTCGCAAGTAAATTTCTTTATTCGAGACTACTACATATACGAAAAATATTATTTTTAATGTCCCGAAGTAACCCCGCATGTCCAAAGTCACTCCCGCTTACATTATATTTTATCTACTGCACTTTAAGCATTACCCTATAATTTTATTTTTGTAAATGGAAAGTATTATATTAAAGGCCATGTTTATGTTATTGTATCTTGTTAGTACGTTCCATATTTTTCTAGGAGCAGCAGTTAAAAAAATGTTTATGTTCGTTCTGAGGAGCACCAAAATCACGTTTTTACTAAACATTCTGAATTTGATGAAATTTGACACAGTCTGAAAAGTGTGGGCGGTTCGTAGTGTTACACACAAGGTGGGTTCGACTTAAGGTGGATGGTGTATGGCTATATTTAATTTACAGTAATTTTTCCACTACAAGTATTGATGAAGGCTTATTAATATTTTATTGATGTAAATGTTAGTTTACCACACCTTTTTACATTGTTATATAATTACTTCCATATTATCCGGCATTTGTCAGAAGATAAATGACACAATTTTATGTATCACTCAAAAAATGTCAGTAACATGGAAGAAATTATCTAAACGTAAAAAGATGTAGGAGACTAACATTTAGAGCATGAAATTTAAAAAATGTTAATCTCCTTCAGTAATACTTGAAGCGGGGTAGATGCTGTAATTTAAAAATGGCAGTGCACCATACCTTTTTAAATTTATCTAAAGGTAATTTTACATGGCAAAATATTTATTGAATTCAACTTCTTTAGTTAAATGTATTGAATCGAAAAATTATTCAAGAGATTTTATTCAATATACATTATTAAAACGACAACTTGAGAAGTTATCACACACTTCGTAAACAAATGGAGCTTAAAACTACATAATGCACTATTATTTTGTAAACTGTATTTAAAATAAATAACATCCATATTAATTTTAATGTGTTTTGAATTTGCAAACACAACTAAATTAATGTGTTATTTGAATTATTAAAGTAAGAAAAACTTATTTTCTGATCTGAAATATGTTTATTGAAGAAAATATCAAAAACGTTCGAAACGAAAATCTTTGACTGAATTCAAGACATTCAGTAAATTGAAAGACAAAATGGCCGCGGTTATGACGTCAACATGGCGTCACAACGCATTCAATAAATTTTAAAGAAAATTGAAGCAAAATTTGACTGTATGAAAGGGCCTTCAGACGGTGATAATCCAAACTCGCCACTGCAGAATTTAAAGACCAAGTAGGGGCTCCTTAAGGGTGTTCAAGTGCGATAAAGTCATAATTTTATGTTTACATGAAGTATAGTTTTATAGACAGTGCTTATGAGTGTAGTATCCTCTTACGAAACAATTTTAGCTTGTGTAGTTTTCTCGTAACGGTGAGTCAAAGCCAAAATTTGCATGTTCTGCTGTCATGCAAATAGTGAAAACAAATTGACTTACGTACGTTAAATAATTCACAGTGAAATAACATACTATGGGCTACGTAATAAAACATTTGAAAAAGTCCCGCAAACTATTTTTGTATTTTAAAAAATTCCTGAATTTGCAACTTTTCTTTCTGTACTTTTTGCGATTTTTTAAAATTCAAAATATTACGTTGTGTGCTTTTTAATGTTTAATTGCATAGCTAATGAGAAGTAAATTCACAGTGAACTATTTTGTTTAAGTAGGTCAGCTGGTTTTCACTATTTGCATGGCAGCGTAACAAGCAAATTTTGACTTTGACGCCCCGTTATGAGAAAACTACGAGAGCTAGAATTGTTTCGTAAGAGTAAAATGTACTCACAAGTATCGTTTACAAAACTAATAATACTATATATAATATAAAATTATTATTTTATCGCACTTGAACACCCGTAATGTCAGCTCACGAGCATCGCTCGATCAGCTGTAATGTGTTGGTCAATCAAAGCAACTCGGTTCACAATAATTATACTAAAGACTAGAACCAAGCTAAATACATCAGTTATCATTTCTCATCCAACCCAACTCAGAGTGAAGATGAACGATATCTATCTACCTCTGTAAACAAGAGCTAATGCGTTGTTCCGTTTTGCCTGCTAAATAATTTCGTAATGCAATATGTTTTTGTCACCTAATTTTTTAGGTCGTGTCGCTTATCTGAAAGAGCTAGGCAGTTGAGTGTTCTCAAGATTGCTGCATAGCTTTTATCTCCACTCGGTCGGTCACCGGTCTACTGTATCTTGTACTTACAGTAGGCCTACTGCGTGTCTGTCTTAGCAGTTTGTGTTTTAGTATTTAAGGTGATTCGAAGAAAAGTAACGCACTAATGAATACATTTTAAATATGATATTTCCCATCTTAATTGAACGGATGTAGTAACTCGTGTGATTATGTATTTAGTTTACACAATCATAGTAGGTAATAAAGGACATTT
>PNEQ01041692.1:12675-40142 GCA_003012365.1 Medauroidea extradentata
GGGGGGGGGGGGGTGAGACTCATGCACGTTACGAATATACATGTAACTCAAACGAAAAGAGGGTTGTCTGGGGGTAATTTTGAATTTTAAGATCCAAAATGGCGCTCTTTAGGTTTTACCGAACAGAAATATTGAGTATAAAGCTGGAGTATATTTCAAAATTTTGAAAGCTATAAATAGCTAAATGTGAACTTTTACACATAGGCCTACCAAAATTGTGTATGTGTTTTAGTTGGGGGGGGGGGGGCTAACGGCCCCGTTTCACTCGCGGCTAAGGGGGCAATGTTGATATTTATAAATAAAATTGATAACTAGTACTATGTATAAGACTTACAGTAAAGTCTGGTCGTTTATGACGGCTGTGTAAAATGAAATTTTAATCCCTTTATGAGGATGCTAACAGTTAGTTTAAACGAAAAATTGTGGTGTAATGTTACCACACAATATGGCAAAGTAACCTTACGGTGCCAGATGTCAGTTTCTCTAAATACTGGCTCACTTAACACCAGTGCCATTAAGAATGATTTCCTAACTATAATTCTTTGATGTACTGTACCTTAGGCGTGAATACATTGACAAACAAACAGTCTTCGGCTCCTAGGATCACGTTCGACTCGTTCACTTGGTAGCAAGGAGAGCCAAATTTTGTGGCATTTCTCACGCCAGACCATCGCTTGGGAGGTTGGGGAGCCTGTGGGCGTAAAGAACGATCAACAATAACATTCTTATCTGTTAAATTTACATGTGAAATTACATCAATCTGTTGTTGTTCGACTGTATTGAAATAGGGTGATATACTTTACATCCTCAGTGTATTCTGTCTCGCGTAAGAATTCAGTTTGTGACACCTGTGTTGGGATTTCCTTTTACAGCTGTTGCCATGGAATAGTAGTGTTTTACTCTGCCACATTTGGTTTATGCACACGTGCACTCGACTGACTGTCCAATTGTACAATATTAAGTTTGTCTAACGTAACATTTCCAGTTTTTGACAGTTCTGAAAAGTATCACGTGTGCACAATTCTACAAGAAAATATTTTTAATTTTGATGTACTACACAATCTGCAAGTCAACTTTGTTTGTTTGTGAAGAAATCAGCCGAGGTATAGAGGAACGCATTGTTTTTTCCGTCGTCGAAACAGATGTACAAAAAAAAAAAAACACAACTGTTGAAAAATGGAGTTCTTATAGGAGACAGACACACACACACTCTCTCTCTCGGTCTCTCTCTGTACGTGTATATGTGTGTAAATACATAAACACACGTCTTTATGTCGATGAGTTGAACCTCAGAGGGAACACGAGAGGTGCTACTAGGTAAGGATGATAACTGCGGTGGTTATCCAGTATCTTCCACAGTATGTAGGTTAGAGGGCAACACTACACCCAGTACTCAACCCACCCGGATAGGTAACTGTACATTTTTTTTGCACGGCCGGAAATCGAACGCGGTCCCCTTCTTCGCATATATGTGTGTGTGTACACAAATCCTCTCAGAACATCAACCGCTAGCTTAATGCGTTTAGAAGCTCCAGTCCGTGTACCAGCTCTGCAGGCGGTTTGCATTGTTTCCACGAATACCTAATAATTATAGCAGGCGGTTAAATTACAACTCAGCTTGCAATAAAATTTAAAAATTTATATTTACGAACCTAATCCAGCGATATGACTGCTAAACAATTGATACCTGATTGCTGTCAACTTTTTTAAGTTTTCTGGTTTCAATTCAAATTTTTGAGCAATTTTTGTTCGTAAGGAAAAACTCCTCAGAGTAAACCAAGCGCATGTTTATGTACTTTGTAATATTGAGGCCCGGTTCAAACAATCTTAGATGACACATTAGGAAAAATTGGACAAAAATCGTAATGTAACCATTAACATTACGTAATCGTTGCACTTGTAAAGTATTAATTATTATTGGTTATTAATAAAGACTGGACTCACAAACCTGTAGTGGCAATAAGTAAGCAGAATTTTTATTAAGTATTTTAATGATTCTTTATTTTTCATGTATTTTGGTGCGTAGGCTGCACTCTTCATTTGTTTTATTATCAGGCGCAAGAACAAACAATGCAGATGGTCTTCCTACCCGTGAACATGCTTTGTCGGGAAAGATTCGGTCGTCTTAGTCGCGGCATTGTCAATGATGATTCAAAGAGAATACAAATGACTGATTATTGATTTCTGACAAATTTTATAGTTATCAAATTTTCAAACATACATAACCATAGACAAAACTATGTTTAGCTGTAATTTGCGTTTTGTTATTCCGTGTCATATGCGTTTTTATTATACCACGTTTTATAGTGCCTTGTATTCTTTTTGACGTCACACGGGAACGCGGTCGAACGGGATAAAAAGTATCCTATGTCCTTCTCTTGGTTCTAAGCTACCTCCCCACCAATTTTCAGCCAAATCAGTTCAGCCGTTCTTGAGTTATAAATAGTGTAATTAACACGACTTTCTTATATATATATATATATATATATATATATATATATATATATATATATATATATATATATATATATATATATATAGAGAGAGAGAGAGAGTTCAGACCACTCACTTCCCATTAAGGGGATCCGGGTTCGATCAATCTTGGCGGGGTCGGGCCTGGAGTTTTCGCATGTAGGAAACGTGGCAGACGTCGTTGGCCTGCAAGTTTTCTCGGGGTACTCCCGTTTCCCCCGCTCTTGCATTCCGTCCATGCTCTATTGTTAGGTTTCATATCATGCCATCTCTCAAGGAACGGCAGACACCTACGGGTTCCCAGGTAGAAAGTCTGCCTCTCGAGGTATGATACCCTAACCTAGCATACTTATATTATTTTTAACGATAGGATTTTCTTATAGAGGGATGGAATGGTGACATAATTAAATGACATTCGGAGGGATGCGGGTTGTAATCCCAGTCAGGTCATTCTGATTTACGTTTTCCATGGTTATTTTAAACTTCTAGCGAATACTAGAATTGTTCATTTATACTGGCTCTTGTCAACAACCTGCCACATTAACATCTATCTGGGTTACTTGTTCCGTTCATAATGAACTTTTAAATCTTCAGTTTGTTTGAGCTCACTGGCTGTCAAGAGGTTTACGTAACAATCTAAAATACAAGCATTTTTATTTCATTACGAAGTCACTGTCCCGGCATGCATTGCAATGTCAACTAAATATTTTTGGGTTCCACGTTCTTCGCCACTATCTCGTTTAACCCCCCCTCCCCCACCCTAAGTTTAATTTTTTTTTCTTTGGCAGAAAACTTCGCGAGGACATGCAGGGGCGCATAGAAAACAAAGGAGCAAACAAACAGTCGTTTTTATATTAATCTGAAGAAGAACGTGTGTGAGAAGTCGCCATACCAAGAAGCGCCGGTGTCCAACTGGAGGGCTGGCATAAGGTATACCCAGGAACATGAAGTAATCTGTGCCCTCGGCAGTCGTGTTTCTACGACCTTGTAGCACGCCCTTGGCGATAGTCACTGTGGGCGTCGACTGCTGTAACAAGGAAAGAAAAAAACAACATAGATATCGCATGAGGAGGATACCGAAGGCCAGGGTATCAAGTCCCCAACTTCGGACTTGTGACTGGGAGCCCGTGACATCTGCTCGCCTTGGAGGATGATATAAAATGAGGCCCTGCAATGGTGAGGTGCAGTAATTAGGAAGAGGGGGGGGGGACGGGAGACCCCTGAGGGTGCCCACTGACCAGTGGAATCGTCCGACACGTTTCCCACATGCGAAAATCCGGGGACCGATCCCACCGGAAATGGGCCCCCGGATCCCCTTGGTGGGAGGCCAGTGCTCTAACAACTGCGCCAACCTCTGCCCCACAGAAAAAAAAATACATGGTTCATTGAAACTACTGTATATAACCACTCATTGCTGCTGAAACAACACCGGCAAAACCAGTAATTACTACTGCATCAGTACCATCGCAACAGATCGGAATAACCGCTGAGACTGTTCTTAATACTCTCTCACACACTGCTGGATGTCATGCTCATTTCCTTACGTTCATTACCTATTATTTTATAGGTCATTCAAGATAGTGTGAACAATTCTTAAGGCAGTATCAACTGATTTTTAGACTGTTTAAGGTAAACTTTTTTTATTTCAGATATTTTTTTTCATGTGTTGGTGACTTCACACCAAGAGAAAAGGGGATAAATTCACAATACCTACTGGAAGTTATAGCTGCTCCGTATCTTAAAAAAGTTTGAAAAATAAAATAGTTCCTAAGCGCTTATTAAAAATTTCCTTTTCTAATACACTAACTTTGTGATTTTAAATTTTAGTTCCGTATATCTTGACTTATGTTATTTGCTTATTGTGGTAAGCTATGAGGAATTATTTTGGTACAATTTATGTTTGTTTGGTTGCATGTAATCTTGTATAAATCTTACAATAATGGTACAGATATAACATTGTTTTACAATAAGTTTGAGGAGTAAACTAGTGACTAGCTTTAAATCGTTAAATTTGGGAGTGATTAACCTTCTAACTGTATTGTATCTCTGCTTTGAGGATAATGATTTGCTCATTACTTGTATTTTGGTATATTTGACATTTTGGAATACTTGTTAATGGCATCTGTCTGTTGTATGTACATGTCTGTTAACAAAAATAAGTAAGATCAATAATGTACACTGTGTTTTCTTAATGTTTTGATGAGTGAGTTAGGACAATGTGCCTTAATATTGTGCTGTAATAGCTTATAAAAAGTTCTCCCAAATTCTCTCTTCAGTTGTCTGCATGGAAAACCTCTTTTTTTACATTTTGAGAAAAAAAATGTGAAATTTGTGATTATGGCGGAATTTCTAACTGCCTCTACAATTGTAATATATATTTGCTGTACTGCAAGGCAAAATTGTTTTGTTATAATCGGAAATTTTACACATTTCATCAAAGAATTAAAAAAATAAATAAAAATAAAACAACCCATTATGGCGGGTCATGCCTATACAACGCAACTCTGAACAGTGTCTGAACAATGAAAAATCATGTAATTTGTAGTTATGTGCAAGTATATGTAATTTCCAAGTCGATACTTCAAGGTAACATTACTCACATTACTCCCTTGTAACTTAAGACATTTTGACTGTTCTGAGAGCGTCACTATTCTAGTGTGTTGATCATGTTTGATGCCATTTCAGTTGATATTTTCGGTTCTAAAATGAACGTGAGTACAGGCAGCAAATTTGTTATTCCCTTGTGACCGAGACTACATAATGTTAAAAAAATATTTCCAAATGTCATATTTTACTGTAGTTATACGAAAGAGAGAATACCAACGTTTTGCACACCCAACAATTTAATTACACTTAATCGTCTAGTTGGCAAGAACCTATCAAATTTATTAAATAGGAGTATATTATGTATACCCTATACCCTAAATTATTTATTATTTATTAATTTTAATTTTTTGTCTAAAAGGAAAGTAAGTCTAGTGTTTGGGTTACAAAATTCGAAATACTTAATCTCGCCTGTAATTAATATAGATGCGTCAATTAGGGATGGATCATTTAAATAAATTTACTACAGTATATTTGATTAACTTACGGGGCTGCGGCGGTCGAATGGTCAGATCACTCGCTTTACTCCAAGGAGATCTAGGTTCGATCCCCGGCGGGGTTGGCCCGGACTTTGTGGGAAACGAAGTGGACGTTACCGTTTGCCGACGGATTTTCTCGGGGTATTCCAGGCCACCTCGTCCTTGCATTCCGTGAGACATCCCTAATTCCATCTCGTTTCCCTCCAGACTGGGGGTTGGCGATGGGCCACTTTATATCGTCATCAGAATCTGGTTAAAACTATGCAAGTATAGGCTGTTCACTACAAACTGAGCTCTCAGCAGAGCTTGTAATTAATTAAAAATATATTTCATTGGGTCAACAGATGTTAACTTCTGAGAGTGTTGAAACGTTTACGTTGGTGTATAGTTACACATAAGTTTTCATATTAAAAGTTGTAAAGGTGGCAGTAAATCGCCTGAAAGAAAACTTTTTGCAGTGCTCACTTTATCGTGAATGGCCAATAGTATCCATACAGCGATGTTGGTCCTTGGGCCTATACGCGAATTTAATTTTCCTTATAGTTACGTTAAAATATATGATTAAAAGTAAATAAATAATTAATAAGTATTAGTTGAGCATATAAATATGTGTAACGCGTGTTTACCTGTTCACCGCTTGTCAGCTGCGTAGACACTAGGAGACCGCCCAAAACAATGAATTCCAAGAGCGACATCTTGCCCGCAGAAGAACTACTGAAGAGAACGACACCTCCCTTCAGCTTAAATAGTGCATCGACTATCAGCGGCGTCTTGCATGACGTGACTAATGATGGAGTGTCATGTCTTCTGTCTCCACTTAACCGCCTGTGTATTCAGCTTTTCCCGATGTACTCCGACGACGTGTTTACTGAAGACTTCTTAAAAAAAAAACGTTTTAGACACGATAAGATTAAAAAAAGTTATCTGTCGCCGTACTGCGTTTATAGCGAAACTTTCCATACGCTGTAAGCTGCGGAATGTTTACAATTTATCATTACTTCGACAGGTGTTCTCATACAACGGAACTGTCATATGTTCTGTGCGAAGCAATCACCGAATATACACGGTGAGGAAAAAAATCACCGACTTCAAAAAATATACTCTGAAAAAAAAGCTATAAAAATATTACGTTACTTTTAGACTACTTACAATACAATCAATTTATTAGGACAGTAATATACAATTATTGTTATTTTTGGGGACGGTGAAAGCCAAGCATTTAAGAAATTTTACGAAGTTTCCTTAAAATGACAGTTAAGTTTTATAAAAAGTTATGTTAATTTGATAGTATAGCAATACCTAATCAAGCCAGGTGCTCCCCTCCCAGCCTCGCCATATACACCCGCCGCTGTACCACATGCTGTTCAACGCCGCGTGGCTGCTGTCTTTGTGTGGGTTAAGAAATGCTTAGTTGCAGTCAACGTTACATTTCATTAAATAACATGCATACCTACGCTACTTCGTTACAGGTCATTCAGGGATGAAGTGAGCACCAAACATTAAACCTTTGAAAAATATCGCTACCCGTTACTGCATATAATTCAACATTGAGTGTACTTGCCTTACTGATTGCGTGGTTGGCAGCGAAATTACGCGATATAGTTCCGTGTGTTTGCCTATTTACATACAACAATACTTAAAACAAAAATCAACCGAAACTGACATAATTGTATTTTATATAAGTAATAAACTGTCCTTACTAAACTGTATCGAATCATACTGGCTGCGTAATTTAACTTACGCGCGCAAACATTAAGTGGCGTGTCCAGAGAGGTTGGACATTATCCGTCGTTAGCCGTTACGTGCGGAAAGATACGAATTGGCTGAAAATAGAACTTCAGCAGGGCATTTTTGAGTGCTCACATTATTACGAACCACCTATACACGTTTGTTAACATTAGCAGCCATAAGACTCCAAAAATAACGGTAATTGTGTGTTACTGTCATAATAAATTGATTGCATTCTAAGTAGTCTAAAAATAACGTAATTATTATTTACTTTTTAGTGCATTACTTAGAGAGTAAATTTTTTTGAAGACGGTGTTATTTTTTGTTTATTGATTTTTTTTAATGGATATCCGGTGCCTACCTTCCACATTCGTGCTGTCTGTCGTTAAGGAGGTCCACTGTTCCTTCGCAGTCCAAGTCAGTCCATAATGTCCTTGACCATACTTAGGTACCTACCTATCTAGTCTTGGATTGTCGTAAACCTACCAATATCTAAATCGCTATGCATTTGCTATTCGATTTTGAAGAGTTTCCTGGTGTATCCTAAAAATTCAAGGTCCAGTGCCAATAAAATTAAAATGGAACCCCTTTGATAATATCCCCTTTCCAAATAAAAAAAATAATTTTCTAAATCGGTTTATAATAATGACGGAGTTCTGAGGTTACAAACATAAAATAAAAATCAACCGAATTGATAACCTCCACCGTTTTTTAATACGGTTAAAAATTCGCGTTTTCTTTAAGGCAAAAACTAGTAATCGAGCAACTAACTGTAAGTTCGCGTCAGTTTCGCAATTGATCCTTAACTTTAATCTCCTGGATGTTGCTGAACGCATAAAAAATGTAACTAAATTCAGGTCCATATCACTGTGTCAATGAGCAGCTGCTGTTTACTTGAGTACATATATATTATTGGAGTCTAACCTACAGGTAAGCGAACCCGCGAGTTTGTGCAGTACTTAACAAAATGACGTCTTTCATAAATTTATACAGCAAAAGAGAGGAAGTCCTAGGTTATCAGTAATCTTAACATGAGGGCCTACTCATATATTCTCCATTCCAAATTGTTTGATTTTAGTATGTCTCACTAGTTTGAGAATATACTGTCACTTTATAGACGTCATGCGCAGAAAAAAAACTGTTTTGTAATGGCTACAAAATATTTTGTCAATTTAGACCCTACCAAACATTTTTGTGGTGAACACCAAATATTTTGTAAAACTGTTTTTTTTTTTCTGTGTGAGTAGCAATATTGATCACTGCCGAATCTAAGAGAACAGCCGTTAAAGTAGAGTACCAACTCATAATAACACACATGATGTATTAGCTCTGTTAAAAATAAACATCATGCAACGCAGATGAGCGAGTCTGCCTGCCTTTAAACACAGAAGTCTTGAAAGCAGATGAAGGTAACGCAGAGGCGGATCAAGAATTTATTTTTTGGGGCGGTTGGGGAAGGGGGGAGAAGGGAGTGTCGGATCACAGTCTAATTGTGTTGGTATGGGTCTGAAGTTCCGATTTAAAATGCGGGAATAGGTTGATGCGCTAACATGTCAAAGTCCCACGCACTGCAGCAACTACATAATTTAAATTTACAGATGAAGCATATATCTGAAGTGAGGAGATATTGGTCAGTACTTAATATTGATGTCTTCTGCACTGGTGAGGTGTGACATGGTGTATGGAGCAGCGCCGGAATGAGGGGAAGGGTAAACGGGAGATATCCGAGAAAACCCCGGCGAACAGAAGTATCGTCCGGCACGATTTCCACATGCGAAAATCCGGGGACCGACCCCGCTGGGAATCGAAAACGGATCGCTTTGGCGCGAGGCGAGTACTCTAGTCACTTCACCAAACTTAAATTTTGGAGTTGGTTTGGGGAGGGGCGGGTGGTGGTAATGACCCCTGTGACCCCCTTCTGGCCGCCATCGGGTTAACGAGATGAACATGTAGTAACGACAGAATGAGAGGGTAGGAGAAACGGGATTTCCCTAAGAAAACTTTCAGACTAATGACATCGTTCGTCAAGATTCCCACAAACATGGGTCGGCCACTCCAAGAATTGACCCATGATTGCCCTTGTGAGATGTGAGCACCCTAACCGCAGCGCCAACCTGGACTACTTGCCACGTAATTGAATGAATCAAGTACTGCTTACATTTTATACTTTTACTGGGCTTTACGGCTCGTCGGCAGCAAAAAATAAAAGATGGTTACTCACAGCTTCACACAAGGATGAGAACTGGGGAAAGGGAATCGGCCATGCCGTATGTTAAGGAACAATCCCAGCATTTGCCTGCAGCAATTTCGGGGAACCATAGAAGACAGCAGTCAGGATGACTGGAGACTGGAATCGAACCCAGGTGCTCTCGAATGTTAGTCCAACATGTTACCGCTTACATTGTAGCCATGGAAATGAGGAATAAATGTTTGGATTTACTGATTTTCATAGAAAATCCATTACGAGTTCCCGCCTTCGGGCAGGGTCACATTGTATATGAGAGGAGGAAGAAGTGAGGGCCAGGCCGGCTGCTCGACTAGCGAGACATGCCTGTCGCCCTCCGGCCCGAAGAACGGATGAGGTGAGGTTGTGATGGGTGTGGAGCAGCGACGGAATGAGAGAGGCGAAGAAACGGGAGTTTCCCATGAAATCCCACCGACCAGTGGCAACGTCCGCCACGGTTCTCAATCCGGGACCGAATCCCTCGGGGATGCAACCCGGATCGCTTAGGTGGGGGGTAAGTGGCCTGGCCTCTTGACCACCGCGGCCGCTTGGTTTTCAAATGCCAATTTAAAGTGTATTTAATATTGCCTCATATTTTTTTTTTTCGAGAAATAAAAAAATTACATAATATATGTTGTAAAGTGTTAATAAAATCGGTTTCACGCACATGCATAAGTGTATAGGCTATATACATACACACACAAACACACACACATACACACACATACATATATATATATATATATATATATATATATATATATATATACACACACACACACACACAAGCTGCACCGGCAAACGTTGTTTCGTCACATAAATAACTTATTGTAAGTGCGTAAGGATGTGGTATATAAGTGGAAGAGGTCTAATAATTAATAAATAATAATAATACAGCATCGACACTTGGTGGGGATAGACTGGTATCAGCTCGTGGGGATAACTGATCAATTATCACTTACACAGTTATCGACCGGGTTCTAAAATTATTAAATTAAAAATATATTTACTAAACAATAGCACTTAGGAGTACAAAAAATAGATAAAAACCTATTCGTAGACCTACCGAATGTACATACAAAATTTCATTGAAATCGGTTAAGCCGTTTCGGAGGAGTATGGAAACAAACACTGTGACATGAGAATGTTTTATATATATATATATATATATATATATATATATATATATATATATATATATATATATATATATATATATGAGAAGCCTACTTGTCTGTAATGTATGCATTCTTGTAATATTAATCCGATTCTATGAACTCTGGTGACTGGTGTGTGTACCCCAGAAGGCTTCGGACCAAAACATCTATGTGCGGGCAAACTGGTGCAGAAGGGCAGGATGAAATACCCAAAGAACTTTGTGAAAAATTTTCCTTTTTAAAAATTTTTAAAACGGTTATTCATATCTCTAAATATCAACTTGCATTAAAAATGTTTTTGTTTTAAAATTTTTAGTTTGTGAAAATTTAGAAAAACTCACAGTAATTTATTACTCTGTATATTATCATTATTAGTATCATTAACTTTATGGGGTGCCTAAAGTTGTTTATCAAACTTTTTTAACATATTATATTTAAAATTGTAACATTTAGCTTTTTAACAGATATTGGGAATATAAAAACATATTTTAAAGAATTATTTAATGTAATTTAGAGTACTGAGATTGATATTTTGTATGACTTAAAAGAGCCAATAAATTAAAAAACCACGTGAACGAAGTCATCGGCAGTAGCTAGTGACGTTATGTAACAGTAGTTATTGAGACATTTCACGTAGATTGCGTTTTTTACGAGGCATTTTAAGAGGGCGTGGTACATATTCAACGCTAAAAGCATCAATATATAACTGTAGGTTTCTTGAAGCCAATTTGCGAAAATTAAACAATAGCAATCCTAGACAATAGTTTTAGCCATCGTTTGTTTCCAGTGTTACGAACTTCTGAGGCACAATCTCTGACGCCAGAACCTCTTGCATTTAACTGCGGCGAAAGAGATCACGCGTAACGAATTAGTAATTCTGGATAAATATTTACTCATAAAGTTGGCAAATAATATTATCTAGGATTGTCATTGAGTACCTAATGCACATTGGCTTCGAAAAGAGCGTAAAAACCAATTGATTATCTACCACGTACCTACATGCGCTTCGATTGCGTTGGAGTGAGTTACTATTCTTTTTTGACAAAACTTTTTAACGCGCATTATATTTGCTGTATATCTACGAAAAGAACACACACTTCTAACTACGTCGCTATAGTTTTAAAAATTCGACACGTTTATTTGAAACATCTTTTTGGACCCCTCAGAATGGCCAAAAATAGCTTTGCTAGACTGCCATGTTGGAAAAATTAACAACCGAATTCTTAAAACACAACTATAGAAATGAGTGTTAGACTTTGAATTAAGCTGCCCACAAGTAAAGTAATTGGTCACCGCTTAAAACCCCACAGGAAAAAGAATAATAGTAAAGGACTGCAGGCCAGCTGAGTAGTTTGCACCGAGAGATACGAAGAACAGCTGCAACCTTATCACTCCATCGATTTATGCCACACACACAAACACAACCTATCTAGGCAAAACCCTTAAGAAGGGACTTCACCCAAAAGTTTTAATTGTTTTAATAATATTTATATCTGAACGAGATATGGCTCGTTTCGTAGACATACGTTTTGGCTACGTATTTTACCATAATGAATATTTCTTAGCTTTCATAGTTTTTGTATAACGGTACGTCAAATCCCAAATTAGCATAATATGGTTTTATTAGTAAAAGAAAAACCAACTTACTTGCCTGAATACAATAATTCAGATTGAATAACATATTGTCACGGGCTACGTCAACATGTGTAAATAACCGAATGGAATGTTTTTTTATATTAATATATATTACTGAGTTTATATTAAAATCTGAATATTTTCTGAAATGAAATATTTATAATACTTAAATACAATAGTACAGCAGTGGTATCGATGTATGAACACAACAATAACGTAAAGGTAACGTAAACAGCGGCTATTGTTATAATTCGTTGAAGGCGAGATCATTAGAGACGATTACACGTAACTCCATACAGAGACAGGGACCAAGGAAAAGAGTCCACCATCATGGCCGTTGTTAAGGAACCGTCCCAGAATTCGCCTGGGGAGATTTTGGTAAACCACGGAAAGCCGTAATCACGACGGCTCGAGCTGGGGATATAATCCGGATACTCCCGAAGGTAAGTCTATCGCCCGGCCGTAGAAGAACAGGTCTGGACACTCGCCTATAAACTTGACCCCCTTGTTGTTTGGCTGCAGTTCACCAAGTTACCGATAATGCTATACATTTTTGGCGCTGTAATCCGGTTGGTATAGCTCAAACTCCATCCACTTCCCTCCCACTAAGATAAACAGTTTATCAAAACGTATTTTATTTTTATCAATTCACGAAACACTTCCTTCGCTCACAATTTTAATTCATGGCTCCAGAAATATTTATTTACTTTATAATGTTAACAATGAAAAATAACAGTAGGCGGTGTTTGAGTCTGACCGCCCGGATTACAGCGCCAAAAAGTACAACATTCTCGGTAACTTGACGAACTACAGCCAAACAACAAGGGGGTCAAGCAAAATACATTGTTAGATAGGCGAGTGTCCAGACCTGTTCTTCTACGACCGTGGTCTATCGTATTACCGTTGCGCCACCTTGCTCGTTGTCAAGGTTTGAGGCAGAAAATTACTCTGAAAGCATATGTTTGAGGTACTAAAATATGGAATAGCTGATTGATTACAATTATATTAGGATTTATATAATGTGCAAAGTTTCGTTTAAGATATTCGAAGCTGGAAGGTTTTTTTTTTATAATTTTTCAAAAACGTGATTTTTCGAAGCTCTGAGCAGAGGCGTCTTCTAGCTTTCAATTGGGGAAGGTTGACCCTATTCGCATTTTGCAGGTGCTGGTCTATACTATTTTTTATTTGTAACATGGGAGACAACATTCTTTGGGAAATCATGAAAAATAAATTAAATCTAATCAGTCATTTTAACATTGCGGTTAATATTACATTATAGTTATGACACATTCCCTGAACAGTTTATCAGAAGCGTGGGTTGTGTTGTTGGGTAAGCTGTATTTCGCGACGTCTTTACAAATCCGAGTGTGGCCTATAAGTAGGGACCTGAAAAAATTAGCGATTTCTTTTGGGAGCAAGCTATATTTCAAACATATGTAAATTTGTGTCCATTCCACATTTGGTTCTTGACTTATTTGACACTTCTTGGAGGACAATGAACCTATAATACGGAGGCAACTAAATGAATGTCCAATAATGTGGTATCACTATGTCAACTAGCAGCCAATGAGGAGCTGTTCTTTGCTTGAGGACACAGACATTCTTCGAGGCTAGCATACAGATCAATGAACCAGCGAATTAGTCCCGTCTGTATCTATTAGAAGTGGCATCACACTCGTGCCTCATCACTACTGAAAGCCAACTCATGACTTTGTACAGACGTCACAAAGTATAGCTCACCTTGCAACACACCCACACCACGTAACTGAATTTGATATCAATTTGAGGAACTGGTGAAGGTAATCTCGACAGGCGTGCTTACAGGGTGGGCCAGGTTGGCCATGGCCTAGCCCCTTACTGTAGCTACCCTATTTTCCTAGGACCTGCCCCTGTTTCAAACAACGATGAAAGAATTGTAGCAGAAATCACGCGAAAATGAAGTCACTATGCTTGTATCCTTTCTTCCCCATTTAATTATGAAGAGTATATTCCCATGAAAGCTAAAAATGCAGGGACATTAAAAGTGTTTTTAATATATAAATTATTACCAGACAAACAGAGAACAATAATCTCCTTAATGTCTAGGCAATGCATATGGAACTTGTAGAGTCACTGATTTTGGAAGAAAATGATTTTGCAGCAACTTGTTTCAATGCCTTATGTGCACATCTGCAGCTTTGATTCGTGGCCATTGATTGGATGTTTTTCTACTCTCATCGTCTTGGTGTTCTCACAGACGTGTGGTGTCGCAGTAAGCTTATTCTGATTGGCACAGTCAAATGAGTGACACATCTGCGCACGAACACACTGCTAATGAACACGAAGCAGAGATGCAGATGTGCACACAAGGCAATGACGCAAGTTGCTGCAAAATTCTTTCAACAAAATTTAAGTGACTCTTGCTATGTCCCATTTAACCTCCTATCTTCTTGATCCTCACTGGCTCTAAGTACTTTTTTAATGTTGAAGGATGGTCATACCACAGAATATGTAGGAATACAGAAGTGAAATAGCCGGTAGGACGGCGAACTTAATCACACACGCCAGAAAAATGGCTTCCCCGGCCAGCAACATGGCGGGAATGCCTACCGCCAATCAGTGTAAGGTCGCTGCCTTGCTACCAGACAGCCAGGCCAATAGAAAACCTGCAGTAACATGCAGGAGACAAACATGCACGGGGCTGGTATCAACAGCCTCGGACAGCCAACAAGCGACGAAGTTCGCCCGTATCTAATGGGCCACCACGTCATTTCACGTCTGTATTACTATCTATTCTGTGGTCATACGATCATAATATTGCACCAGTTTTCATTTTATGCGATAGGTAGCAAACTTTCGTTCTCCGCACTGGCGCCTCGCCCGCCCTTATCGTCCGTGTAGAAACTTGCAGAATGTCCGCTGCTGTCGGCTGTGACTAATGTTCCACTGCAGTGCTCTGGAACGAATGTCTGTCTTCAAGACGTGACAAGCGCAACACGTCATTGCTTGGGTTCTCTGTCACTCGTTCCCTGAGGGGGTTCCATGAAATCCACTAGTAACAAATTACTTCCAAAACCACGAGGAAAACGGCCCAGTTATGCAAGTGAATGGTGTCTTTGAACTCCGGTCTGCAACTGACGTGTCTCAACATGAGGTGGGCCAAGATACGAATATAGGTTGGTGGGAAAATCTAAGTTTGCTTGATTCCTTAGCTCGTCTTTTTGGGACTGTATTTTCGGCAGAACAATTTACTGCTTGAACTTTTCCTTATCCCGTCTTTTTGGTACTAAATTTATGAAAAAAAAATTACAGCCTAATCTTGATATTTCACAAAGTGATAAATAAACAGTATCAGTGGCTACACGTGTAGGTAAAAACATGCTTTATTTTACAGAAATTTTACAGTCCATGATTTTAAATAATTGAACGGGGTGTAATTACGCTAAGTGAAGGTGAGATTGTAACGAACTAATTATATTCGTTTATATCTACAGATACTTTAAAAGAAAAGCGTAAGTACATAGTCCTAAAGAATACATCAAATCTGTAAATTGATACAAAAAAAAAAAAAGGAATAAAAAGTATGTACTATTTTATATGACTAATTTGGTTGTCATAATCTGACCCCACTTGGCATATTCTCACCCCGTTTTACGGTACATATATTCAGTACATAGAGGAACGTGTTCTAAAAAGGTATTTTCTAAATTAAACAATAAACAAACATTAAAAATATATATTGCTTGTCACTATTTCACTTGGATAGAGCATGAAATGCATTTAACTCCTTCACATATGTCATTAACCTTTAGTTTCAGATATTATAAAATGAGAATATTTGGATCCAACATGTACACAAACTTTCTGCTTTAATAATGCGCCAATAACAGCATTGAAGAAGAGTTTGTATTGGCACACAGCAAAAGCGCTATCTATTATATAAAATGAGCGTTTGTTTTTTCGTCTTTTATGAGCTCCTATGCCATTCATTTGATTGCAATGAAATTTTGGTGAGCTGTTGTGTTTGTGCCGACGAAGGTTTCAGCAAAATAAATAAACAAATGAACATATAAACTGTAGGGGAAGTGGAAACATAGCGGGGTAGAGTGTAACAACGGGGTATTTTAAATTTCAGTGAGAAAAATAACTTTGGTCAGCTGTACCGTGTGCCAGTCAATGTTTCAGCAAAAACTGGGGGAGGGGGGTAGAGGGTCAAATCGGGGCTACCAAAAAATTTAGCAAAATAATATTTTGGGAGTTGCGCGTGCTCCCACGAACGTTTCTGCCACAATATATACCGTGGTGGGGGAGCAGGTGGTAAAACGTGGTATGGGGCAGAATTATGTGGCAAAAAGGTCAATGAACGTTGCAACAAATGCAGGGGCAACTTGTAAATAATAAAATATATCTTTAGTATAAGCCAGTGAGCAGTGTCAGCCGCTAATACTGAACAATTCTCACTACGAGTCTTATACTTTTCATGTCTTACGTAAACGAGGATGCTCGGAAGAAACTGTGAAGAGTCAAAAATAAATCTTCGAATATATACTTATTTTAAGAAAACTTCTTGTTAGAGTGATCCCTTCCCATCATGTTTATTGTTCGTCCTTTCCTTTGTTTGATGAAAATTTGAACGGTCACCAAATATCTAGTTAACTTGCGCGTAAACATACTAGATAATGGTATATACATGTTGTTTAATGTAAATAATTGCAACAGGACAACAAAACTGCAGCAATGATATATCAAATAACTCAAACTCAAGTGGACAGAGCCGTGCTACATTTATTCTGGCAATTTGTTGAGTTATATACTGAATGGCTTGTTTTTTAATTCTCATGGTAACAACATTATGTGCTTTAAATTGTCACTACAGAATCTTTGAATGTGTTTTAATGCAACTGCAATATATAGTTACGTATATAAGTATTTAATTAATGTACAGTGTCATGCTGAAAACACTAAATGTAAATAATATTAAACGCCACAATTTTATTGATTTCTAGAGTAATTGTTACCTAATATATTGCTAGTATGGCAATATTAGAAACGCCTACAGAAGGCTGGCTGACATTTTCAAATGTGAAGATAAAATTACCAACATGTATTTAGACAAACTGTTGCGAGTTTTAATAAGAAGTGTGGCATAAATGTGCCCGAAAAAATGAATTATAATGTTTAGCTTTTGGTGGCCACAAAACAAAGCTCTATTATACTTTTTTTTTGCGAATATTGTGAGCTAGTGAACTTATAGAATATGCATTTTATTATCATAACAACGACAACGTAGTATTGTTTTAATCTGTGCATTATTCCAAGTTCAACCATTTCCGCATTCTGGAAATGCAAAATAACCTGACACACAAACAAAAAAATTTCTTTATTTATAATATTTAGATAGCATAAACAGTACACTCAAACAGAAATTAATTTTACCTTTAAAATTTAAGTGTTGTTTCAATTACTCAAATTATTGCTATGAAATGACGCAACTATAAATACATTGCTTAATATGTTGTAGTATGAAAATTTATAATTCAGTTTCAGCCAGCGCTCATTTGGATCATTATAAGTTTCTGAACTCTTCTTATAATACACCTACCTTAAAAGAAAAAATAGAAAGAATGCAGAAAAAGGGAGAAAAAAAAAGAAAAACACAAAAAGTTCCAACTTGCAGCGATTTAAGGAATTTTAAACATTTAGCCAAAACTAAACACACGTTTTATTTTTCGTAATATATCATTTTTTATCCTCCTTTGCAATCACAGATCTTTTCTCTGCAAAACTTCCACTCATACTTTATCCCCCGAATTTTATGGAACACGAAACTTTAACTTTTGAGTAATCGTTAAAATATACTAAACACTTTCCGATTATGTAATAATTTCACATTTTTAGCTAAGATGAGAAGGTTGTATTTTGCTATGTGGATATGGCGCGTTTAGGGTACTACAGTTCACAACGATGTTGGATTTATTAAGAAATTTGCCAGTACTACACTATAAGTATGAAATCTATAGTAGAAATAACATGAAAGTATTACATATTATTATTCTAATTTAATAAACAAATAAACTTAAGTGGAGTGTAACTACTAAAAAGGTATTTGCACACACCTTTCCAACTATGCTTCAAGCACAGCAATTTGCTAATTCTCGATAATGTCTATAAATGTGAGCCCAGAAATTTATTCGATTTTCTTTCAAATTTCGATCCAATTTTAGAATTGTGTCTATTATCAAAAAAGGGTATTCGTGCTCACATACTGACGCCCAGGTGAAGCCATTTTTGCTTTTAGGCACTCCTTCCTTGGCGAAGCTTGTCCACAGACTTCCAATATGTTGCGCAATCGTTGTCTCGCTAGTATTTGCCCCACCAATTTTTCCGGAATAAAAGACATACTTGAGATCATCTGTGTGGGTGGCATTGTTGTAAACGAACTGATAATTGTATGTCTGGACTATGTCTGAGAATCTGGCGTGGGATAGGAGAGTTGTCTGAACAAATATGACGAAACGTAGGTCTGATTCAAGATCCCACCAGCGATGCCTGTTCTCGTATGATATTTCCTCGTCACCAAAGTAAAACTTTTTGATTTCTCTGGCAACTTTCAATGATAACAGAGATCCCCTCTTTAGTCCGAGATTGAGAGGAACAATCTGCTCGATGTCGTTGTTGATGTTTTGCCAGTATGATGGCTCAGACAACACTGCTTTTGGAAAGAAATACGCCGCTTCATTGAAAACTACTCCTGTTATATATGGGACCTTATGAAATGAGCCAGCATATTCCAAAGACTCTGGACACTGTGGTAAGAACTTCCTTTCACCATATATAGGATATTCCATTGTTGGTATGAAGGGGAATAAAATAAATCCGTCGCTCGTCTCCGGGGTGGGAACTTTAGGGAGAGCATTCAAGAGGTCCTTGGCAGGAGTTGCTCTAAGGTTGGCGACCAAGTCTTGAGGGTTGTTGGAACGTCTACCCACTAGGTAGCTGAGGCTGTATGCTCTGTCTAGAGTGCTGCAGATGAAGGCCCACAAGCTGAGAGCTGAGCCGCTCTGAGAGATGGCTCTGTGGAAAAGTCCTGCAACATAATGACATCACTGAAGGTCAAGATTAGGGTAGGTTCGGATTCATTACCAATATTTAATCACTATCAGGATGGAAAACTTTCATAGAAACACAGAAAAAAAATTGTGTGGTGCTTATAGTCTGCTCTTGGCAAACAGTAATTTTATAATGACACTCGCGAATGTTTACTTTTGCCATATGTGGTACCATGAAGCCATTTATTCCGGAAGATTGAACAGATAAGTTGGCTCCTAAAATTTATATTTCCCTTGAAGTAATATTCAAGTGTTTAAGAAATATACTGTTGTAAAGTCGTCGGTTAAGTTGCAGCAAGATTGTGTAATATACTAGAAATTTGATATTAAATACAGCTAATTTGAAACTTAATCCTCAGAAAATATTGCGACCTTAAATTATGTGTAGTTAAAAACCATTTGCGTACAGAAGATGTCACTCTGTGATTACAAATAAAATTTAGACCAGACAAAACAAACACAGAGATTATTTAACGGACATATGACAAGCAAGCAGTCTTTAAAAACGTGGTTGGGCCAGAAGCAACTCGTGACGACTCGAGTTAGGTTCGTACCTGGTATTTCTGATTTCGGTTTTTGTTGTTTTCCGAAATCGTTCAAGGAAAATGCTGATTTGGTTTCTTACGTAAGTTCTTTAATTTCATGAACCCTGCTTGGTCATTCGGGTTTCCAGGGTTTTCTTTATCCTTAGTTTTATTTATATTTAGGTTAAAACCATTGCTAAATGTAACATATCGGTATATTTGTTATAGCTTGGGGCGGGAAAGTTTCCCTGATGAAAAACTATAGCACCACGAAACAAGTCGCGGCTCTACTTAAATTATATTTTACTTAAAAATTTGAAATAATTATTCACGTAATCAGAATGGCTAGAGATTGTTTTCTTGGGAGAATGCTATAGGATTGTACCATATTGGTTTTAACTTTTGAGATAATATGTTTTGTTAAAACTGTTGCAACAAAGTACCTATCCACAGGTGACCCAAAAGACGATTTTATTTGAAATGTTTACTTGCCACTGCTGAGAATTCCAGAAACGCTAAAAAAGACCAGTGAATTTGTGTTGAATTACTTTTATAAAATGTAAGAAATTTTGTTTTAAAAGTGACTGTAATATGTTTAGTGCCAAAACGTGTTAAATAATAACTTTTAAAATTATATACCTGCATTACGTTAGCATTTTTCACGAAACCATAAAAATCTCAAAACCTCGGATATTATTTACCACATAAACAGCTCTGTTCTCGTAAAAAAACAGCTCATATATGTGTCTCAATTTGTGAAGCATATTTGAGTTTTGTTTTAGGTATGGTAATTGTTACTAAGTACAATACCATTTTCAATTTCTAGTTTTTTTAAATAGCATTGGTGATACTCTGTTGTAGTTGCCAACTTACCTGTTTTATACATGATTAATCATATCCTGAGGCGAAACGAATTATCCTTATGGATATTAGACAGGACACCGTACTTATCATATTTACGAATTTTCCGAAACCAAAATGAATAAACAGTGTCAGAATGATGAAAACCTATTACCTGAATCCTTAAAAAAGGCCAAATATGACATTCCTAAAAGCACATACATTTGTTGCCTACCTATATGTTTAGAAATTATCAAGATATGTGTGATATTAAATTTACCACATTTTATGGCTTTGTTAAAAACGATGGTTTCTTGATCATTTCACTAGAGGTAAAATGTTGGTCCAGGTGCCAGAAATGTCCGTTAGGTGCTTTAAATGCAAAACAAGTTGGCGACTTTAAAATCCGTACAGCCACAATTGTTAGAGGATATATATGCTTTTTAATATATTTATATATTTATTTGCCTTAACATAATACATGATTATTCAATTGCGAATCGAGTGAGTTAGAGATTTTGGACAGCGCTTAACATCGAGTTCTTTAGTGCTGGTGAAGTGTGACATGAGGTGAGTATGAAGCGGCGACGGAATGAATGGGCGGGATAAATTGGAGATCTCCGAGTATAACCCGCCAACCAGCGGCATCGTCCGGCACGATTCCCGCATGAGAAAATCCGGGGACCAACTCTGCCGGGAATCGAACCCGAATCACCTTGGTGGGAGGCGAGAGATCTGACCTCTCGGCCACCGCGACCCCTAATTACGAATTGAATTCGAGCAAAATATCTGGCCGTGTGTAGTATTAAAGCTATGTCGTTCGTCCTGTGCGTATGATTTTTGACTGTGAATAAAACTTCACAATGTTTTTTTGCATGGCATAGATGTAGCAACACTTAATAAGAGGCAAACTGAAATACTGAAATGTGCAGAGATGTGGATGCATGGGAGAGTGCTGAAGATCTCACTCATGGATCACAAAGATTATTAAATAGGTTCTAGAAATGAGCAAAATGTAGAGGATTCTGATTTATTGGGTCATAGAAAGGATATAAAATACTTCGGACTTGTTACTGGAGGACTGAAATGCGAGAGTCTACAACTCATCAGCCAGGGTAAAATTGAGGGGAAAAGGAGTACAAGAAAACGAAGAACAGATTGAATTTAGAACATCAAGGACCGGACTGATATTGCCTCGGTTTGGAATCTCAGCCAGGGTGCATGACAATGTCTATTATATCTGCCACAGATGATTGCCAATGCTCTTGTAGAGTATGGCACTCCGATTAAGAGAATTAAACTTCACCTTTAGACATGGGTGACAGCATGTGGTAGTGAACGCTGGCTCCTCCCGCGCTCTCGCCGAAGATGGTGACCTTGTGAGGGTCACCGCCGAAGTGAGCTATGTTCCTCCTGACCCAGCGTAGAGCAGCTGACTGGTCCTTCAGTCCGGCATTACCTGTCGCGTCTGTGTCCTTGATACTCAGGAACCCTGCACCGACAAACTTTCTTCAATTCTTAACTGTGCCTTTAAAACTAAAAATGGCTGCACTAGAGAACAAATAACCAGTCTCTTCAGGGATGCACACAGGATTTCTTTAGGAGTGGGAAATGGAGACAGGACGAACAACACCAAACCAAGTTGTTCTGACAAAAGTGTTTCGAAAATGGCTACTGAATGTCCAGTATTTAAGTTTAAGGTAATTAATAATAAAGAAAGTGATTTTGTGTTTGCACCCTATGGGCAGAAAACATTTACGACTGTGTTCATGACCTAGTTATCTTCTTTTTATTTAAATGTAGAGTATGATTATTCTGGGATTGTATATTCCAAATCACTTCCCTCCCATGAAATGGTTGTATAAGCATGCCATTCAAAATAATTTTGTGTGCACTTTTCCTAATGCTGTATTCGATAGCTGTAACTATTAAAAGAGCATAAACTTCAATGCAAGGTTACATTCTATGAATCGCGATATGCCTTCTAGAAACACGTTTTACACCCTTTCAAAATATCTAAAATTATTTTTTTACACTTCTAAATTTGGAAATTTTCTATTCTGAATAGCACAACAGAGAGTTGCTATTGAGGACAGCTGGTTTTCGTATTTTTAAGCCCTAAGTACTCCAGCCAAATTATCTTTGGACTAGCTGTGAAACTATTTCACTTAGCCAATTTTCATAAAAGTACTCGTTTATCATTTAATTGAATAAAAAGCTGCGCATTACAAAGTTTATATAACAATGAAGTGCAGCATGCGCGTAGGGCTGTTAGCATAGAAATAAGGCCAGAACACTATAGTCACTGTCGCGATCCTGCATTATATGCAACCAGTCTGCCATACATGCATGATCGCAACTACCTGGTTCTTCCTGGTGTTTCATGTAGCACACAAAAGTCAAAAAATAAATATCTGGATTATGTTGGCTTTTTGGTGCATGTCGCATCGAAACATTGTCTCGCGACTAATTTAGCAGTCATTGCAGCTGCCGTTATCAGGTAGACCAACACCATCTAGGTGCGAGCCAGAATAAAATTGGCTTGTGTGCTCAGACAATCAGGAAGCTGTACCCCAGAGTTCTGCTAACTTTTACCCGAGTCAATCAGGAGCCAGCAAACCTATGATTGGCCGACAAGCCCAGCCAATCAGCAGGCAGCCTCCAAGAGTCCTGCAGGCATTTGCTAACCACCTCAGTCAATCAGGAGCCAGCAAGCCTGTGGTTGGCCGACCAGCCTAGCCAACAAGGAAGCACCCAGACAGACACTGGGATACATAAAGACCTTCAGACAAAAAAAAAATGCCGGAAAGTCATTAGACAATGTTTCGACACGGTTTACGCCCAGAAGCCAAGATAATGATGCAGACACAGGCTAAGAAAGCATATGATCTTAAATATCCGGATGTAAATGTGAAGGATATTATATTTAATATTATTTATTATTATAATCCTATTGTATTTCAACTGCTGTTAGAAAAAACTACATATAGAGTTAGGGCACCAACTTTCTGAGCCCCCAGTTGACCATTTTTTACAAAGTGAATAATTGTAGGTTCTTACCGAAGACATTGAGTCTATAGTTGAAAGACACGACCAATACTCCGTGATCTAGTAGGTTTCCTGGGTAAATGTTCCCAGAACCATACGAGAAAGCTCCTTCATGGATCCAAACCATGACTGGAAGTAGGTCTGCAGTTCTGCTAGGTAGCTTAACAACAAAATAGAATAAAATAAAGTGTAAGACTTTTTATGGAACTACTGATTATGATAATATTTAAAAAGAGTAATTGGTATGAATAAGTTATTTAAGAAAGGATGCAGTTAAGTTAAAATAATTTTACAATATTCAGCAAAAACCTCATATTTTAAAACGAATTTGTATTTATTTAATGGTGGAGGCTCTACTAAATTTATTAGAGAACACAATGTACCATTTGCTAAAATGAGTCATAATATGAAATACACGACTATGTATTTTTTTTTTTAAATGAAAACACAGAATTGAGCCCTTAAAAAATTAAAAGTAAGGCTAATGTGTGACTTCTGTAGCTGAGTAATTAAAAATTTTAATCAAATTTTAAACGTACCACAATTTGTGACATAGCCTGTTATAAGGACATAAAATGGACAAAACTAATTTTGTGATGGTAACTATGGAGTTGACCTCGTTCCTAAATATCAAATTCAGTTATACTGTGAAAATTAAGGTTTCGAAAATTCGGAATTAGTGAAGGATTGTTATAAGCTGTTCACGGCAAAGTGAGTAGGCCTACTTTAGAAGAAGATCTTGACAGTAACAACAATAACAAAAAAAAATATTTACCGTCGCTTCAGTTGTTTACTTGTGGTATAAACCCTTTGTTTATTACTAACACTGTAATGATAGAGTTACCAAATAACGGCAAGTGACTAATAGTCCTAAAGGAAAAACATATGCTTTCAAATATGCTAACCTTGTTGTCAGTTGCCTTTAATAGTGTCTTTAAGTTGCGTGAGTTAGTCAATTTGTTATTGTTACCAAGATAATTAATCATGAAGAGGCAAGAAAAATGTTCCTGCATACGATATCGTAGACTCAAGACTTAGGTCGTGTCCGAACTCGCTTGAAGTACATACGTATAGGTGATTCGGAATAAAGTGAGCACTCAACAAAGCCCTGCTAAAGTTCTATTTTCAGCCAATTCGTATCATTCCGCGCGCAACGGCTAAGGACGGGACGTGTCTAACCTCTCTGGACACGTCACTTGATGTTTGCGCGTGCAAGGTAAATTGTGCAGCCAGAATGAATCGATACACTTTAATAAAAAAAGTTTATTAATTACATACAATACAGTCATATAGATTCCGGTTGGTATTGTTGTATTTAAATAGGAATATATACAGGACTATATGGCGTAATTTCGCTGCCAACCATACAAGCAGTATGGTAACCATAGTTAATGTTGAATTATATGCAGTAACGACTAGCAATATTTTTCAAAGGTTAAATTTTTAGTGCTCACTTTATTCCGAATGGCCTATATCAGCATTTGTCTCCGGAGGTGACACAACAAGTGCTGTCCTAATTTCAAGTGAACGCAAATTAAGTTTACAAGTACAAAAGTGCTCGATAGTGTATACTTATCACATAAACGCGACGCCATTTTGAAAATAAATCCTGACGTTTGGAGATTATAGTTGGCATTCGCCATTTGTACTTTATTTAAATAGTGATATTGCAGTGTTATTTGTTTAGTAACTAAAAACTACTTACGTATTAAGGGAGCCACCTACCACACACTTAGAATGCGTCGCAGTGTTTTCGTAAGCAGGTTTATTTTACGAAACTATTCCACGTGTGCCTGTTGTGCCAACGTACGAGAAGAAAACACACATCAGGCAAAGTCGGTATCTCATTGTTAAGGTCGCGGTCACCTCAGTTTTCAACGTCTTTTTATATTTTAATATTTGTACCAGGTATTTTTTTCTTATTTTAGACATAAATTGTGGCTATATCTTCCTCTTTTTACATTTTCAATAAAAAATTTAGCATTTTTTATTAAATACAAAATTATTTTATTTTTGGTTTTTATTTGTGTCAAATCGTAGCCTACAACAGTGTTATTACATTGTAAATTTTTTCGGTTTTGTATGTCAGTTGGTTTAGGTGGCGTACATAAAACCGTAAAGTGCAAATTTTGACGTTTACGATTCATTACGCGAAAACTATGAGAGATACATCAATTTTTGAAGATAGAGATTTAGCCACAGTTTATGTCTAAAATAAGAAAAAAATGTCTGGTTCAAATATAAAAATATAAAAAGACGCTGAAAACTGAGGTGAAACGCGCCCTTAAGACACTTTTCTCATTAAAAGCGCAGTTTATAAGCCGTCCAACATAACAAATTGGACATTTCAGACTGTTATAATTCGAAATGTGCTGTCTGGATGTATGTGAAACTATGATATAGACGTACATAGAACTTTGCTACAGACTTTTCACCAATAAAATTAAATGGTCACCGCTTAGTGTCCCATAGTCAAAACCGTTCGGCGAGAGCCTTGCGCACTAGTTCAGCGCTTGTATCGTTGAGGCGACGCGACATTTTATGCGCGCTTCAAGGTCACCCTTATGTCTACGTCAATTGTGAGTCTAACGCGAAGGTGGGCGGCACGTTTGATTTTTCAACGAATTATATTTGTAACGGGTATGGTCCACGACGTAAACATATGACTACAAACATTTTTGTCAAGGAAATACTGATTTAAGATACAGTTTATTGACTAGTTCTTTCAAACAAAAAGCTAACTAGTGTGCCTGCCGGAATTCGTGAAATATACTCCAAATGAGATAGGTTTTGATTTTCACGCTAGTGAAGGGTGACATGAGATGAGTGTAGAGCAGCGCCGGAATGAATGGGCGGAGGAAACAGGATATCCCCGAGAAAACCCGCCGACCAGCGGCATCGTCCGGCACGATTCACACATGCGACAATCCGGGGTCCGACCCCGTCGGGAATCGAACCCGATTTTCTTGGTGGCCTTGGAGTGAGGCGAATGGTCTGACCATTCGGCCACCTCCCGGCTCACCAAATGTACTCCGAAGGGTATTTGAAGACAAATGTATTCAGTACATAAGTCAGAACTTGAATTAGTGTTCATACGGGCTATGCAATAACAATGTATATATATATATATATATGTAAGGGTCTTAAATATATGCAA
Source organism: Medauroidea extradentata (assembly GCA_003012365.1). Taxonomy (NCBI): domain Eukaryota; kingdom Metazoa; phylum Arthropoda; class Insecta; order Phasmatodea; family Phasmatidae; genus Medauroidea; species Medauroidea extradentata. The sequence goes on from PNEQ01041692.1 coordinate 39,632, forward strand.
GGGCCTTAAAACAATCGACGCTTTCCCCTCCGCTGGTTGATAATGGGTACACGATAGTGAACGATCATACTGCCCAACGTGCGATAACAAAGAAACTTATCCACCAAACTATTACTGGCTCGCGATTATCCACTAGCGGGAACGATCGAGCTTTGCCGAGTCGACCCGAAGCAGATTGTTCCGCAAAGCACATTGACGGTGTAAGCTGCGCTTTCTACAACATATCTCCGCGAATTCTTGGAGTTCACTGCTCTCAAGATTGCTGACGTGGTGCGTTTATCTTGAAAGGAAGTATAACACGTAATTCTGTCCTGCAACATTTTCGTGCCTCGCAGAGAAGCGTTCTGAGACGTTATTTTTACTCTTTGACTGCCCCAAAGCCTTTGCAGAAAAACAAAATACTTACGCTGATGGCGTCGCGAAACTTAAAAAGTAATTTCTCTGAGCATTACGGCAGAGTAATATTTATACTGCGTGAATACATTGAGAAAATTGATGTTTACGCTGTAAG